>JANHGL010013086.1:19687-40721 GCA_024611195.1 Ceyx melanurus | reverse complement strand
GTCTGGCTCCATCCTCTCTACACTCACCCTTAACATATTTATAGACATTAATGAGGTCCCCCCTCAGTCTCCTCCAGACTAAAGAGCCCCAGCTCTCTCAGCCTCTCCTCAAAGGGAGATGTTCCACTCCCTTAATCAACTTGGTAGCCCTGCACTGGACTCTCTCCAGTAAATCTCTGTCTTTCCTGAACTGGGGTGCCCATAATTTGACACAGTACTCGAGGTGGGGTCTCACCAGTGCAGAGTAGAGGGGGAGAAGAACCTCCCTTGACCTGCTGGCCACACTCCTCCTAATGTATACCAGGATGCCATTGGCCTTCCTGGCTTCAAGGGTGAATTGTTGGCTGCTGCTGGCTTGCCCGACATAGGGGAAGCCCTACCCTGCTGAATAAAAAGAAAAAGGCAATGCTCTGCTAGCTAGGTTTGTTGCTCTGTGCCCAGCTTTCTTGCTGCATACAAACTGTGAAATAGTGAAAATACAGTCAAGATTCCACCCCCTACCCCCTAATTTTTAACCATTGGTATCAATTAATGAATAAGAACCCCACAGATTTTAAATAGAAGACCTCTCTAGTATAATCATTTCCTTTCTGGCAGAGCAGTGAGATTTCTGTTCATTTCAGATGTTTTCATCTGGGAGGCAGCAGTTTTCAGACTAACAGAGTTTTGTATACATGGTCAGAAGAAAATGGTTGGTGAAGTTACTGTGTTAAAACAAACTCCAGAGAAGAAAAAGCATGGTCACATTGTCTGCCTGCTAATCTGATAAGAATAAAACCTTAAAAATGGGAACACATCAAACCAGGTGTATCCCAACTATGAAAAGACATTTAACTTTGTGTTCTTCATTAGTTTATTCACTCTAGGCTTGCACTACAGCCTATGGCAAGATGGGCATCTCAGAAGTTCAGTTCAGGTTAGATGCACACTTACAAGCTCTCTTCAGAAGCTGCAATAAGTGACAGGACAGTGAGATTCCAAATTCATTTCATTAACATTCCCAAAGTCACAGAACAAGAGCCTTCTCCACATTAAGGATAAGTGATTACTTGATATCATTTATATCCTTATATACAAGTCATCTCTGAGCTAACAGGTAAACTCACTTTAGTGTTAATGTTGCACTCAGCTGAGATTAATGTGCCTTGTAAGACGGAGTTTATTCTCTTGTCTTCAGGACTGTGCTGATTTTATCACACAGTATACAATCAATTAAAGAGCTAGGACAGTGTGCATCCAGAAGTCATATTGGAACCTGGGAAAAAAACCCTAACAATCCTATCTGCCAAGCATGTATCCTATAAATATACACTAGGAAACAGCTGCATGAGGCTGAGGGTTGTGGTGTGTATGGACAGTGTAGTATGTGCACACTCAAGAATACAGAGAAAAACTGTCACCCAGACCAAGGTGCCACTGTTGTCTGTTAATTTACAGTGGTGGATTCACAAGCATTTCTTGGTGAAAGGCTTCCTGATGAAGGCTTCTTGAAAGGCACATCTTGGTGATGTGCTGCTTCACAGCTGATAACTGGTTTCCCAGTGTACAAGAGCATGTTTAACCAGAGCCAAATAAACAAAAGCTGTACCTTCCTCTACTGTAAGCCTGTTAATAGCATTTCTATTTCCACTCATGATATCCTGATCAAAAGAATATGCCCATTTCTAACAGACATGTACACTACAATTACTTCGAGCTCAGGTGTCAAAATAAAAAGTAAAAAGAGATGTAGCAAATGCTAGAATGTGAAGCAGTAAGTGCTGCACAGGGAAAGGATTACTTTTCATTTCATTTGAATACAGGGGAAATCGGCTTCCTAGCTAAATGTCTTTTTTGATCCATCCCTACTTCCCTGGCCCTAAGATACTCTTTCAGTATACAGGGTCTCCATTTTCTATCTGCAATATAGGGAAAGACAATAATATTCATTACCTGATGATGTGTGCAATGCCTGTATGTAGAGTGAAAATGGGCATTTATAATAACTTTTGTGCCAAAATGAGGGAATCTTTCTATTTGGAGGAGAAGGTTGTTTGGGTAAAGCTTGTACTTTTAGCAATATAAAACCATCAACTACTACACCCACTGCACTTAGCAAACACCACAAAAACAGGAATTACATGGCTGAACAAAACAGGTATCATATGACATAATAAATCCACACAGTCAAGACATTTTTACCAGCCAAAAAATATTTGATTAAACTTTCAGACATCTATGTCCTCTCAAGTGTGACTCTTTAAAGGCACCTACAAAATACCTTCAACAGACAAACCTAGAAACAAAAATTCACCACTCTACTAGATATTAGAAACTCAACAGGCACACTTGATTCTTCAGCCTGTTACATTCTTCCTGTAGATGACCCCTCTCAGAAACATATGGACTGACTTTTCCCACACTTTTTTTTCAGCAAGTTAGTGTTCTGTCACTTCTGTCCTTGCCAAGACCTCTGGGATAAAGAGTGATGTTAAAATTCTTCAGAGAAAGCAGTCCCTAAGTGATGGACAAAACTAAAAGCAACAGTGTCCAGCTAATATGTAACTGATTTTTAGTCTTCAGTCTTTGCAAAAAGTGTTGTAGACAGAATACAAAGTTTCAAGAAAAAAAAGTTTTGAGTGATCATACAGATTTCAGGTGCTTATTTTATGCTTTTTCACAGGCCTGTACTTTAGTCTGCCACTTCTGTTGTGTCACAGGCCCATTGTCTGCGTGAATTAGATGTGTCAATCAAGGGAATAACACCAATTTGAAAACTAAATATATATAAACCCAAACATATTTTACAATATTTTTGTTTGCTTGCTTGTCAGGACATATCTGTAGTTTCTGCTGATGGTTCACAGCACAGAGAACTCTGCATATTGTGCTAGCATAACCATGGCAACAGTGCTCTGTGTGGCCTGGACTGTGGAATATCATAAACCAAGACTACAATCAAGAACTTACTTTGAAATTACAGCATGAAAGGTAGTTGGTTTTGTCTGTGGCTTGGCTAGGATAGGGTTAATGTGATCCCTCTATACTCTCCAAGTTCATGAATTATTTCTGTCTTACTGGGTCAATACATATCAATCTCATTATATTGCTCATTAGTCATCAAGAAGCTATTGTAGGGAAATTGTACAATTAAGAATTAAGAAAATAGGAACAGTAATGCTTTTTATAATATTTAAGGAAGAAGAATGAGTATTAGGATGGTTCTTTCACTCCTCATTGAATATTAACTCCAAATAAAATAAAACCCTGGGAAATTATACAAGGACAGAGGGAAAAGGTGGAAAAATCCCTACTTTTGAAAAGGAACTGAACTAGAATGAAAATTTCCTTGCTAAACTAAGAAAGTTTCCAGAAGATGCTAAAAGTTTAAGTGTTATGCATAAAGCTACAGGGAACCAAAGTATATAAGGCAGAAAAAAATAAATGGAAATAAGGTGTTCATATTCCATACCTGATAGCAGCAATTCCATATTGCTGTTTGTAAGTGTTGCATTTACTCTTCCTGAAGTTGCATTGAAACTAGTGACAGTCAAAGTCATGGGCTGTTTCTTGCTTTTGTAATTGTAAGATCCTTTCCATATATAATTCTGGGCAAATACATCATCAGGAACTATACAGACATCAAACACGTTTCAATATATTTTGCAATACTTAGTACTTATGAAGTCAAGCATCCAAAAAAAATTTATTATAAATATTAGCACTGCTCTCTGCCTTACCCTCTGGATTTTTAGGACTATTAGGCATAATCTTCACATCTAAAGCACAGAAACCTGGCAAGAGCATTTATGAAATAAATGTATTTGAACTAAAGAACACAAGCACAACTCTACCTTCTTTCCTCAAATATGGACATGAAATGAAACCAATTTCACAAAATCTAATTTCACAGCTGTAACCAAAAGACCAGATTCCTCTCCTGCAGAATCTTTTCTATGATAAGCAGAGACATTCAGCTAGGATTAAATTTTGCATAAATTAACATTGATTTAGAGGGGGAAAATAATATAAGTATATTTAAATGACACTAAATGATGATAAATATCTTCTTTATTACCTAGTCACTGTTTCTAATGAAAAATTTATATAAAAAGTTTTGTCTTGTCTTCAAATGCTTAAAAATATTATGAGCTTCACCAGGAGATACAAAAATCCCCTGATGTATAATTAAAAAGAGATCACAGGCTGCAGGGAGAATAAATATGCTAGGTTTATAGCTTTGAATCTAATATATATTATTATCCAACTGTAAAATTATTAAGTAATTCTATTCTAGCAAGAGCATAGTTAAAAAACCCCAATGATATTTACCAAGTAAAAGCAGTTGCATACAAATCTTTAAAATACTAACATGAAATACAGTTTAAGCAATTAAACTGAAGGTGACTTCAGATGGGTTTAGTATACTTTCCAAAGGAAATGTATCAAATTTAGCCCTATAATAAATAATCACTATTTAAAATTAGTACTTTCACATTATTTGGAGTCTGTCACACTGAAGTTACAGCTCTAGATTGGTATGTGCACTGGCATCTTAAATATAATAAAAAACTGGCACAACCTCTTAAATAAATAAAGCCTCAAAAAATCCCCTCAAATTACATATGATAAGAAATTACTTTTAAATATTTATTCATTATTGACATTTAATAGGATTATAGACAGAGGTTAGTTTTATTTAAGGAGACTTCTTACTTCAAAACTTCAGTGGACAAGGAAAGGTTTGTCTTAGGTCTAGTCAGGACAACCAAAGGCAGTTCTCTTTAGCAAATAAGTTAAATCTAGTGCTGACTTCAGCCAGGGTTAGAGACACTACCTTCTCTAGTCTAAAACAAGCTTTTTTGAAGGGTAAATTGTAGACTAATATGGAAGTATTGAGGTAAGGCAATTTAAACTAAAAATATATAGAAGTGAAAGACTGTGAAAAAATGTGTCTTTATTTCTGGGTAATATAGTGTCTCAACTAGTAAATTGCAGAGGATCCTGCAAAGAACACAATGATTACCAATGTTACCAATACAATTATCATCACATCATAGAAACTGTATATTAATATTAATAACACTAGTTGGATATAAGCGTTAGGGAATATTTAAAATTAATTATTGTTTGTTTTGTTAATGGAATGCCTAATCTAATACCCTTTAGTTTTTTTAGTTTCACTAAATCTACAGAAGTTGTTAAAAACTGTATATACCTCATGGTACTTACCACTTAGTTTGGGACTTGGTGTTCCCAAAGCTGGTCTGGGATCCTTCACTAAGATTTTGGAACCAGCTGGTAAAAAGAATGAATGACAGAATGAATCAGTAGCAAATATGTTACTCAGAAACTAGGAAAATAATTTCCATAACAGAATATATTTGTTACAAAGGATGTAAGAGATGATGTTTCAAACAAATGAGACTTCAGTTAGAATTACAGGAGCACATGCCCACTGATTTCCTCTGTTGCCACATTTTCTGTTCAGTCAGTCACCTGGATGCTACCAAGTCATTTGCAATACCCAACAGTTATGTTCTCACTTCAGAATCCACAGTTAAACATTCACAGTTCTGGACTATGCACATAATATGTGAGACATCTCCTAATATGCTTAAGTTATGTCATTTAAATCAGGATCCACACAAAATATCACTGTTAATAGAGTTTTCACTGGAAGCAATGTAACACCAAGCAGTGAATAGATAAATAACAAGGGTATTTTAAATTACATTTCTCTCCAGGGCTTCACTATTTGCAACAGTATTGAGACATCTTGTGTTCAAGACTGAAAACCCAAAGATTCATTCTTAACTCAACAGTGGAGGAAAGATCACTGCTTCTTTAAAGAATGGCAACAGAAAGAAAGAAGCAATGGATGTTGTTCATGGCATTTCCAACTGCTCAGGTGATTGGAGCACTGGATGTTGGAGAATATGGTTTCTTTTCTGCTTAGAGTAGGAACACTCCCATCGCTGAAGATAATGAACAAAATGCAATGGGACAGTGTCATTTCCTGCAGCTGAAGATACTTTATTTTGCAGAAACTAATTTGGAGTCACTGGACTATAAAGAAGACATATAATTGTGTCTCCTAATGCAGAAAATTCTAATGCAGCACTAGTCTCCACTCCTTGCTCCAGTGGTTATTTCAGTATTTTGTATTTTGGCTCTCGGCTTTGAACCCAGTTCTTTTCTTTCTGATGGTTACCCTAAAGAAAAATAGACAAGAAAGGCACCTTTCTTCTCTGACTGGAGTATTTTCTACATGAAAATGAAACTTTAGCAAGAAGCACTGAGAATATACTTCTTGAGAATAACTTTTAGCTTATTACAGAAGGCTTGTTCTTGGTATACAGATAAAAACATCATCAAGAAACAAGGGCAGGAGCTGGAATTCAACCTCACATTCTCATGGCCTATTACTACTTATTGATTAATCTAAATTTTCTCTCTGTTTCAAAAGAAATTTACTGAACTTCACAGAACATGGCTGACCTGGAGGACATGCTTCAACAGCATATGCTTTTTGACTAGATCAAGCTCATGCAGAAATATCTGGATCATATTTTCCAAAGGGCTTTAGTACAAAAAAGCTGCTGAGTCAATACATTTCTAGTCTTTCTAAAGTACAGGGCTCCCCACTGCCTCTTGTTCCTTGCCTATCCCTTCTGATGTATTATATCCATCTATTCCAGCACTCAAGTTGTGAGAGTCATTCTACCATTGAGGGCAACATGTTAGTATTGTAAATATCATACCTGTCTTGCAGCTCACACAATCTATGTTAGTAAAATTATCCTGATCTAAGTTTAATAGTTATGTGCAAAACAATCAAGATTATTACACTACTGAGTTTATAAGAATGTAGTCCACATCTGACTGAATCATAACTCTTAAAAGCAGGTGCTACCTGGAATATTTGGCCCCTGGAATTATAGCTGGAATTGACACCTCTGATCATGCATCTGAACAGCACATGAAAGCAGATTTAACACAGCTGGCAAAGGATTAGAGTTATCCTCTTAGGAGTTCTCCCTCCTAGTTCTCCTGGCCATTCTGCCTTATCTCATTAGACCATAAGTAAATTACTGAAATAGAACAGACAAGAGATGAAGATGGAAACAGAAGAGTTTACCTTCACATACAGGAACTTTTCCAGTCCATGTGCCATCAGATCTACAGGCTCTATGCTCTGATCCTCCTGCCAGGAAGAAGCCTGGCTGGCAAGTGTAAATCAGTGTGTACCCAAGTGAGGGAAGGTCCATTCCTGCCACATTAGCATGAATTGGTGTTTCTGGTTGTTTACAGCTGTGAGCTACAAAGACAATATAAAATATCCTTCAGTCAAAATGGCAAAAAAAAAAATTCTGAAAAAGTAATCCAAATTACTTTTATATCTATACTTCATTTTACTAATGAAAGAAAATATTGAAGAAAACAGCATGAGAAAAATAGCATTTTTTTTATTTCACATGAAAAATTACTATATAATCTATAAATGAATGTCCTGAGTCTGTAAATACACTCTTGAAAATGTACCTTTCAATTTCAAGGGACCGAGAACCAATTTAAATGCATTTGCACAACCGAAATTAATTGTGTGCCTATGTAAATAGCACACATTTTACTACAGCTAAAAGGAATTGTAGCTTATGACTTACATGACTTAGGACATTTGTATGGCACCAAATAACAGTAAATAAACGGGTCATTTGGAAAACACTATGAAAGGAGAAATTGTAGGTGAGGCAAGCTTTAAATATTAGGCAGAAAGAATTATTACTATTCCCAATCTCAAGCAAAATGTCTTAACAACCATCAGAGTCTGAGAGTCTCATGTTATCTCAAAAACTGCACAGCTCCAAGAGCAGAGTTCATCTTTCAACACACTGAGCTACTGATGAGCTGTTTGCTTAGGGGGAATGCTGGCACCAGCTGAAACACTAACACTGCTTTCTTCTGTGGATATACTTTCCATATACTCAAGTGATTTAATAAGGTCAGACCTTTTAAGGTGAAATTATTCCAAGAAAACTAAAGCTGGGTAGCTGAAAAACTAGATAGGTTAACCATGTGTTATACATTCAGTAGATTACCATTATTTACCAAAGTAAAAGATCTAAGAAATTAAATACTGTTCCATGTATCCAAGTAAGAAGACTCTTGTAACTTCAGGTTCAAAAATTTCCAGTTACAAATCCCTTTCCCCCTTCTTAAAATACCCCAACTCCTCTGTTTGGGAGTCAGCACCTTTTCTCTTCATTGGAAAGTTTGCACCCTCTTAGAAACTTACAATTTTCAACACTTCCCTGGATGAAGAACTGTCTGTTATTATTTTGTGTTGCTTTTGTTGGGTTTTTTTTCTCTTTTTTTTTAAATTTTTATTTCTGTAGGCTATTGTAGAAAAATTCACTCACAAATTCAGATTTCCAGTTGCTGTGAGCTAGTAATTGATTTGTTTTAATATAAATTATATGAATTAAATATAGAAAGTAGCTTTATTACAATATTGCTGTAACTAAGTATACCAAAAAAAAACCAAACACAAAACAAACAAAACAACAAACCAGGAAAAAAACATACAAAATAAAAAATCCATCATTGACTTACGTATACATTCTGGCTGGACTCCACTCCATGTAAGATCAGGAAGGCAAGTTCGTGTTGTTGAGCCATGGAGAAGGTGTCCTTTTTTACACTGAAACTGAACAACATTGCCCACCTATCAAAAAGTAGAAAGCACAGTAATATGAAGAAATACAACCTGTTGGTTTTATTTTTTTCCAAACTTTTTCACATAACACAGGTTAGGTAAATTGTGATGCTCTTTCTGGAGAAAGTAAATTAATTTCACATAACATTTTGATATGAAATAAAAATTTGCTTAATTCTCATTAAATTACTCTCTGAAATCCTCCATGGAAGTGAATCAAAACCTTCTCTTCTGGGATCTCTCTGGTATGTTGCTCTGGGCTCATTACAGTTGAGGCACTGCAAGTTTGGAAACCAAGCTTGCTGTGGCTTCCTAACTCTGGAACAAGGAGACCCAGTTAGGCAACCCTGCAGCAAACCAGGGACACTGCAGAGCTGAAATGGGTCATAGATTTTGATGGACCTTTGCTGAACTAGACACTTTTTGTGGAATGCTGGATGAATTCAGAAGTTATGAGAAATATTTCATTAGAACTTTCAAGGCCTGGTCATCAACGTCCCCTCTTGCTTCAGAAACTTTTTTTTTTTCTTTTACTGTCAAGAGGTACAAAAGAATCATTCTTTACACCATGCAAATAATAGAAACTGGAACAGAATTGTATTACCATGTACAGCAGCAATTCATTTGAGATTAGTTTTTAAATGTTATTCTTATTATGGGTATACGTGGCATAAAAAGGAAAATAGAATTCTTTAGTCAGTAACAGTTTCTGCTCAGACATAACATGGAATAACTTGTTCAGCATGTCCAGTCCCGGTGACATTGATGAAAATGCAAGTAATTCTCAGATTCCATCAAAAGTAGGGAAATTAGGTTACAAGTAGATCATTCAGAGAGTAGTTAATTACATGCTGTGAGTGGTTAATCCAAATATTAAGGTGCACAGATCACTTCTACTGTTCTGCAGAAACCTGTATTGATTTATTTATCAACTCACGTTTAAACAAGAAGATGAATACTTTGAACTGTATGTGACAGCACATTTATGGTTCTGTTTTGGGTTGGTTTTGGTTGGTTTATAATTATTTTGTTTGAATGTATAGCACATAGCACTTGATTCAAATAGATGATTAAAGGTAAAACGTGGACTCCTCCACCATAGTTTAGTCCTGGTAAAGAGCAATTGAAACTTCATAGTACTATTCCATTTCAGTTCAAACTTCTCATCAAAATGAAATTTAATAATAAGCCATGAACTACAGATAGTACCTCATCAATACAATATGTGATTTAAAGTTCATCTTTTTCTCCACTCCCCCAATCCCCCCTTTACTCTGCTCACTGGACTGTGTAATTACTTGTAAAAGATTTTGAAGAAAATATACTAAATCACTTTCATGTTTAAGCAAAAAGTGGTGGGAAAATACTAAAAGTTTTAGAAGTTGCACCAAATTAAGTGGGTTTTTTTTTGGGTGGCCAATACATTACAGCAAGTACTAGTCTTATGAAAAAGTTATTAATTTCAGTTGAAGCAATCTCCATTCACAATTATGGTATCTACTACTCGCTACTCTGGACTTCAGGAGAGCAGACTGTGACCTTCTCAGGCATCTGCTTGTTAGAGTACCATGGGATAAAGCCCTGAAAGGGAGAGGGGTCCAAGGAAGCTGGTTAATATTCAAGGACCACCTTCTCTAAGCCCAGGAGCAATGTGTCCCCAAAAAGAGAAAGGCAAGTAAGAATGCCAGGGAGCCTGCATGGATGAACAAAATGCTTCTGTACACACTTATATGCAAAAAAAGAATCTACAGAGAGTGGAAGAAAGGACAGGTAGCTTGGGAAGAATACAGAATAGTTGTCCAAGCAGTCAGGGATCAGGTTAGGAAAGCCAAAGTCCATACAGAAATAATCTGTCCTAGGACATTATGGGAACAAGAAGGACCATACAGAATGACCCTGACAGGCTTGAGAAGTGGGCCCATGCCAACCTCATGAAGTTCAACAAGGTCAAGTGCAAGTTTCCTGCACCTGGGTCGGGGCAATCCCGAGCATAAATAGAGGCAAGGCAGAGTATGGATTGAGAGGTGTCCTGAGGAAAAAAGCTTGATGGTGCTGGTTGATGAAAAGATGACTATGAGCCAACAATGTGTGAGTGCAGCCAGTAAACCAACTGTATCCTGGGCCGCATCAAAAGAAGTGTGGCCAGCAGGTCAAGGGAGGTAATTTTCTATCTCTACCCCACTCTGTTGAGATCCCACCTGAAGAAGGTGGGGTCCAGCTCTAGAGCCCCCAAAACAAATATATGGGCCTGTTGGAGCAGGTCCAGATGAGAGCCATAAAGTACCTCTATGAGGACAGTCAAGAGTTGGGATTGTTCAGCCTGGAGAAGAGAAAGCTCTGGGGAGACCTTATTGCAGCGTTTCAGTATCAGACAGGGGCCTACAAGAAACCTGGGGAGGGAGTTTTACAAGGGCTTGTAGTGACAGGGTAAAGGGTAATAGCTTCCAACTGGAAGAGAGTAGATTTAGATTAGACATGTAGAAGTTTTTCTTCACTATGAGGGCGGTGAGAGACTGGAACAGGTTGCTCAGAAAGGTTGTGGTTGCCCCCTCCCTTTAAGTGTTCAAGACCAGGTTGCATGTGGTTTTGAGCCATCTAATGTATCCCTGTTCCTGCCTCTGGCAAGGGGATTGGAACAAGATGATCTTTAAGGTCCCAACCCAAACCATTTTATGATTATATGATTGTAATTAAGATGGTTTTAGAAGAGCTGTCATGTTATTCAAGATAATTCGTAAATGAAGGAATGAGGCTCCCTCCCCAAAAAAGCCTACAAGCAATTTCAGAAAGCCCATCTTGCACTTTGGCCAGAGGCACCAGGTGGCGCTGCGACACAACCATCTCTGGGCTTCCAACATTCTCAGCCTTCCCATCTCCCGATTGTTACACAGCTCGAATAGAAACACCAGTGAGGAGAACTGGGAAACAGCTAAAATATCTTTCTTAGCTGCACGCTCTGGTTTTAGGTAAGGACTCTTCTATGTGTAACAGTGTTTTCATCCAATCCTGGGAAAAAAAAAAATAAATAAAAATTCCTTGTATTCTGCTCAATCATCTCTGCTCTATAGCTGTTTTTTTCCACAGTATTAGTTGTGGATATTTCCCAAATCAGCATCACTAACTTTTCCTTTTGTTAAGAACAAAAGTCCACATATTTGCTTTTCTCTAACAGGAGAAATAGCAATCTAAGAAGAAAACGCATAAATAACAATCTGCATTTATTTATAGAGATTAGGATAGTAGCCTTTTTTTTTCCCACTAGAATATTATTATAGTAATTATAAAAATAATAAATTATGATCCCTTTTATTTCTTACATCCTTTATAAGAATAGAAGATATTTCTAACTTCCATAAATTACTCTATAGTATTGTTTCCTTAAATTTCTATTTACCAAATAACATAAAGATCACAGAATCATAGTAATGCCTTGAAAGGGACTTCTAAAGGTCATCTAGTCCATCTCTCCTGCAGTAAAAGCAAGGACATCCTCAACTAGATCAGGTTATTCAGAGCCGCATCGTCTGCCCTTGAATGTCTCCATAGATGGGCGTCCACCATCACCACAGGCAACCTGCTCCAGTATTTCTCCACCCTCACAGTAAAGAACTTCTTCCTAATGTCCAAATTTGTAACAAGCTTCTCCATTCCCAGCAATTCATGCCAAAGACTGAGAAATGTCAGTTATTTATCTTCTCTGACTTTTAGCATCATGTTTTAGGTGAATGAAAGCATAACCTTAATAGGTTAATATTACTCTTATTAATCTTAATAAGACTTAATAGTCTTTGCTGTATCTGTAGTTTGGCAGCCCAGTAATATTGTATTGTCACTACTAGTAATGGGCTATTACGTTTACAAGACCTATGGGTAGAAGCTTTTCAGGTTTCCTTTTTCTGAAAGTATCTTGAGCTGCTTGGGATTTTGTTTCTTCATTTGTTTTAAACTTGGTTTATCTGTAACATCAAATTTTATTGCGATCAGGTAGTTATGACTAATTTTAATGCCTTCCTTTATCTTTGCATGGTTCAGCTATAGATTCATATCCATAGAAGTAACAAAAGACTATACATGCAGAATGAGCTGTTTACCACTAATGGGATGTGGTACAGAGAAAAAACAGGCCTGGCACTGGAATGATAGCAAAGGCCTTAATATTTATTAAAGAGACACAAGATGTGGTGAGGAAGACTACAGGTGTGGGTATAAGAGATGTGACATGGGCTTAGTACTGGAAATCACATGGGGTGTACAACTCATCCATGGTCATTTATAGAAATGAACACCTGGACAGAATCAGGTTTCAGGGGTGAAAAGGAACAAGTATCTAAACATAGGTGAGATGCACCTTTATAGAGTAGTTTTAAATGCAATGTAGAGCTGAAATGTATTATAAAAGTATGTTAGAAACATTATAAATAACCCCAGATGAATTGACAGAAAAAAAACCCCAACAAACCCCAACAACAAATTACCCATGCAGAAGGAAAAAACCCAGTCAAAATCACATTCCTGACAGTGAAGCACTCCAGCTTCTGATACTAAGATCCCCCACTGACACCAGGCTGAAGCCACCAACCCTCAGGATCCTGAGAATGAGGAACCAGGAATATTACCTGGTGTCCGATAAAGCTTAAATTAAGTTTTCACTGATGCAGTGATGATACCAGCTGTGCTAATGGAGACAGCTCTATTGTGGTGGTACAGCATTTCTCTTGGAATTTCATCCTACAATTCAATCAACACTAAAGTTTTCATCAATATTCTCTGAAGGACATTATTTACAAGATTGCTCTACATCTGATTAGGTTTCATATACAGCATTTCATAAAATACAACCCAAAAGCTAACACAGGGCTCCCACTACTGTAAAATGGCTGTTTTCCTTTCTAAAGTCAGACTGCCCTTTGGCTCCTTTCAGGCTTTATGTAGGGGAAAAGAGCTGAATTTCTACAAAAACATATGTTGGACAAGTATGAGAAGTAATAAATCTTACACATATGACTGATTGTTCTAAGCAATTCTAAACTGTTCCTTCAATTCAGTAGTATCTTGTGTTACAACAGCTTACGGTCAAAGTGCTATAAGCAATTTTCTATGTTACTAGCAATTTATCTGAAGAAATTGTTCAAAAGCAAGTTGCTTTCCAAGGAGCAATTTATTTTCCAGATTACATATCAAGTCAGTATTCACTAACTTCTAAAGATTCTTCATTGTAATACACTGTTAAGGTAGATCTGTTAAATCAAAAGTACTCAGATGAGAGGTAAATATCCTAGAGAAATACATATTAAAGTATTCTCTTTATTAACATGCCATGCCTGATACCCAAGTAGCACTAAACTGGTATGTTGATGTTATCTGAACACACGAGAACCTGATGTGCTTTCTGCCTGCTGAATTCAATACTGAAAAATAAAATCCAGGCAAAATTCTATTACACCTTTGTTATAAAGCTATATAGGGGAAAAAACAATAACAAACTAACAGTATTGTGCAAGTTCATGATTTGGCATTAGAACTGTGAAAAGCAAGTGATAGTCAATGATATAGTTTGGTAGAAGTGGAGCTATTGTCTTTTGCTGAAAAGCAAGTAAAATAGGACTCCACATATAAAGACTTGAATTCTGTTGTCAGGCTACAGCTTGATTTTTTGGGGGTTTTATTTTGAGACAGATTTAAATGTAAAATTTAATAATTAAGTCACTTAAGCAACCCTACCAATATTAGTTTAAATGTCAAGTATTGAAAATAGTTTAAAATAATAACAAACAAAAAATTAAACAAAAATAAAACCCCCTCCAAACTCACAAATGATAAAAAAAACCCAACCCACCCTGAGTTATAATCAGAAAGCCAACATATATTCAATAGTAACAACTCCTTGTTATGCATTCACTCAAAACATTTTGCTTAATTTTGTATAAGCTCTTTAAGTGTATTGCTTAAAATGGTAGACAACGGATTTATCAGGCAAAAGAAAATCAAAGACATATCACCTTCAGTATTTTGGTGTAGTTTAGAATTATTTGTTACCTTTCTGCTGTGGATGAAAGCAAAAGTCATTATTATCCCATTTACATGAAGTTAACTGTTGCATAATACAAATGCATTTTTTATTTTTTTGTGGTTTATATAAGTCATAATATTATTGAATATACAGTAATGTAATATTGCTTCCAGGATGTACAGACAACAACTTGTCTAGAACTGATCATTTTCACTGCTGTTTCATAGAATCATAGAATTGTTCAGTTTGGAAGAGACCTTCAAGGTCATCAAGCCCAACAACCACTAACCCAGCACTGCCAGGTTGCCACTAAACTATGTCCCTAAGCACACACCTACATGTCTTTTAAATACCTACAGAGGTGGTGACTCCACTACTTCTCTGGGCATCCTTTTCCAGTGCTTTACAACTCTTCCTCTGAACAGTTTTTTTTTTTTTCCTGTTATCTAAACTTCTCCTGGAACAACATGTGTCCATTTCCTTGTCCAATGACCCGCTGCATGGGAGAACGGACCAACGCCTGTGTTGCTACAGCCTCCTATGAGGTAGCTGTAGAGAACAGTAAGGTCTCCCCTGAGCCTCATTTTCTCTAGACCCGTCACCAGCTTTGTTGCCCTTCTTTGGATGCTCTCCAGTATGTCTGTGTCCTTGTAATGAGGCCCAAAACTGAACTCAGTATTCGAGGTTTGGCCTCACCAGTGCTGAGTACAGAGGACAATCAATTCCCTAGTCCTGCTGGTCACACTATTTCTGATACAGGCCAGGAATCCAACAGCTAGAAATAAGCCAACACAGCACCACTCCAGTAACCAGCTTTTACAAGGCATGATCAGTTTCAGGACCTCTAATCAGAAGTTTCTAGACTTTGAGGTAGTACAAAAATATATTAACTTGAAAGTTAATAGAAATGAGTATACCTGATAGCCAAATGTGTTGTTTTGTGAGCCGTGCCTTGGGACTCCTGGATTCTCACATGCTGTGCGAGTAGGTTCTTTAAAAAAAAAAAAAGTACAATTACTTGAAGACAAAACAAATTATAAAATTTTTATGAAACACACAAATAAATCACAAAATATTAAATAGCACGCAATAAGCCAATGATAGAAAAAAAAAAAAAAAGATTTGATCCCTGAACAGTATAGAGTAACACTGGGATATTTCAAAATAGCTGAAAAATCCTAAATAGATTTAGCAGGAAAAGATATAACAAGCATTTCAAGAAATGTTAATAATATTGGTGTAACCTTACCTATACATCGAGGAGAAGAACCACTCCACGTGCCATCCGCTTGGCAAATTCTAGTGCTGGAGCCAACCAAAATAAAAGGAGGATTGCAGCTGAAAGAGACTTCAGACTGATAGATGAAGCTTTTGCCATCTCTCTTCCCTTGAGCAGGTACTCCAGGGTCACCACAAAACTTTGCTGTGAGAAAAGACACAAGAGAAATAAAATGTGTCACTTATTAAAATACAGCAAAGTAACACCTGAATGCAGTCGAGCCATTACTCCAAATTCTATGTTTATTTCATTAACCACAGATAAAATAGATATTTAATAGGAATTAAAAGAAAGACTACACAGCCAAGTTTTAGACTGTCTCAGTTTGCTTTGCTCAATATTCAAAATGCCTACACAGTAGTCTTGGTCAGTAGCTTGATGTTGACAATGTTACAGAACTTATTTTAGTAAGGCCATAATATCCACAGTTCACCTCTGCCCCAAACCACATCCATCTGCAAATCCTCCTATAAAGGACAATCAGAGAGTTACCAAACCTTCATGTTAGCCTCCAGTCCTCTCCTGCTTTCTGCCACCTACCCATTGCTCAACATTTCTGTATAATTTAAGGATTTGACAGATTTTAGGAATCATAAATTCTTACTTCCTCATCCTTCACTGAGAGATAAGACTTGATATGTATGGAAATAAAACACTTGAAAGTTAGTATAGGTAACAAAAAAATACCCAAAATATAGTAAAGAAATTCCAGCAGCAATCTAAAAGTCAAACACTTAATAAGCTGTTACTAGGCAGGACATGTTTGTCTGATAAGAATATATTCTTAATATGATTATTTTACTTTATGTATCACCTAAAGATTCCTTATGTCTATAACATAGCATAAGTAAATGCACAGCCGGCAAATTTACTGGCTTTTGAATAATTGATTCAGGAAATGCAATCAGCCATGGTAAACCTCATGCCATCAGACTATGTTATTCTCTTATACACCTTGAATTTCAATATTCCAGAGTCTAATTTCATATCAAACAGAAAATGCTGTGATACACAAAAAACTCCCAATAACCTGGATGTGTCAAATTACATACATCTAAAAAGGCATGTTGTACAGACAGTGGAATTTTCTGTTCCATCTTTCTCTTCTACAAACAAAATTGAAATCACATTTCTCAACCAACCACCTTCAAAATATATTTCTAATATCTCTATCTTTGTCACCTGCTCCTTAAGATTTCCAAAGGACCTGCTCGCATTAAATGATCCTGCTCTCTTCTTACTGCAGACTGTATGAAGGAAAAGGAATATGTACCATACCAGATATGTATACATTTTAATGGATTTAACTGGAATAGGATTATCTGCAGAATTATGGGCCAAATTCTGAAAAGATCTATGAATTGAGGACAATGCCACACAGTGAACCCCACTGTATCATTGACAGATCATGGTTTTAATTTATGTTTGCATTAGAAAATTCTGTGGAAGTCTTAATTTGAAAATACACAACACAGATTTTTTAACACACGTTTAAAACATTTCCTAAGCATTTCTTTGTACCAACAGGGAAGCAACTACTCTCAAGGAAAACAAAATCTTCATATTAAAAAAAAAAGTTTTTTTAGTTTTAATTTTTTAATAAAACTAAGTAATCTCCACCACTTAGTTGTCAGTCAACTTTAACCAATTGTTGAATAGATACATCTCTCTTCTATATAGGTAATCATGGAAACCAGGCACCATGCTAAAACATGGCAGCTTCCCTCTGATGCTGGAACAGGGGACTACAGAACAAACTAAAACCACAGCAAACTGGAAGCTCTGAGTGCTCCCACTCCCACAGGAAATATTTTCCTAAGGATGAGAGCAACTAACAGAGACAGGGCTGTGGAGCTCTGGCACTGAGGCTCTGAGACTAGTCTCATTCTTCAAAGATATTCAATCGATTAACACCAAGTTATATCTGTAATTAAGGATTTTCAGGCATAGACCAGTATTTTTTTGTTACCTATGGCCAAGCTTATATGAACAGCAGCCCTTTACTCAAATTACTGTGTAAGTAATTAAGCAGACAAATGTACTAGGTCACAGATGACAAATACTCTACCAAAGACATGACCATATTCCATTCTGAATAATTATTCCATGTTAGCTTGCATATCTTAATCTCCTTGGTTTATGGAACCAAGCTGGGAACTAAATTTCTGATGTCAAGAACTGCTAAAAGATTGTTCACTGAGAATGGCTTTCACCAGCTCCCTCTCATTTCTGCCAGATGGCAGCTCGTTTAAGCTTTTTGACAAGCACTGGCTGCCAATTGCTTTCTCTTGCAAGCCAATGGGTAACAATTGCACATTCAGTTAGTGTAATCTCTGCATGAAACAGCCTTTAATTCCCAGGCAGCTGCATTCTGTGCTAACTATACCTTTGTACAAGTTTAAAGGTGGAGCCCCTTTTTCAGAGAATATGGCAGTATTGAGCATTCCAACCTCAAATATGATAAATAGCTCGTGGTATCCAAAAATGAATGTAAGGACTTAATATTTCAATCAAGAACAAATGATGAATTTTTCATGGTCATTGATGTTCATAATTGAGTGGACTCTAGAAGAACTCCATCTAGAGAACTTAACAGATGGTGGGTTTTTTTCTCTTCCAGAAACAATGCTTTTCACCATGTTCCAGCTCTGGTACATAGAGTTTCAGCAGCAGTAAGGGACTGTTGGTGATATGATGTTTGTTTTTAAGGTTTCCTATATGCTCACAAAAGACTTACAGTATTCCTGTGTCTTCTTCAATCTAGAAATTATGTTACCATTTTGGAAAATGCAGAAGGGTTGTACCTGTCTCAGGTTTTAAATTAACTGAGCCATTGCTGGAGGGGGGTGGGGGAAAGGTGAAAACTTTATAGACGAAAAAAGCACTATAGTTGAATAAAGAGGTGTAAGACTAAAAAGTAAATACATACGCAAGCACTGAGGGACTTCACCACTCCATGTCCCGTTCCCAACACAAGTCAAAACAGCAGGAAAAGAGAGTTCATATCCTGGAGAGCAGACATAGCTGATGCTGAAGCCCCAGTCCAAATTTGTTCCTTCCAATCTTCCATTAGAGATCTGCGGAGGAGTTGGGCAGGTAACAGCTGCAATAATATTCAAAATAATTAGGCCCAGCTGCTGTAAATATCCCCAGTGCACACAATTACTAGAAGAACCATATGTGCTAATTTCACCTTTTTTAGAGGACAATACAGTCAGGACAGGCTGTCATCCTCACTTTATTCTTGTCACATTTCCTCAAGTTAGGACTTCTAGTTTCCTCCATTTAGGAGACAGTGCCTGATGGATCAAGTGTCTTAAATAAAACAGGATGCTGCATCAAACCACATAGGAAGACCATCTAAAAATCAGTATGAAGACTACGAAGTGTACAACATTTAAGATATGTCTAGTAGTATACAGATTTTATTTGTCTGTTTAGACAACACAGAACACAGTTATCTTTAGTTAATGTGATAGCAGTCAAACTGGTCTTCCTGTTAACCATCTTTGGCATTTCCTAGGTATCAATGGCTGAGGATGAAAATCCAAGACTGTGCCAAAGTATGACTTAAAAGTCTGTTTCTGAGTACTACAGTTTGGTTAGTATTTCCTTAATAAATAGATCCTCATCAAAAATCATCTAACTTCTAGTTAGAGGTAAATACTTAAGGACTTGCAAACTCCTGATATCTCAGTGTTACTATCTCCAAGAAAGCCAGAAGAAGTATTTTAGTGTAGTTTCTCATTTCCAGGCCTCCCAGGAAAAACAGAACTATCTTCTACTAAGTTGTAGAAAGGAAGACACCCCAGGAGAAGAGTAGAAATAAACAGATATAAATGTAGCAATGAAGACAAAAGTGCTACATACTAGATAATGGGGTAAAACAGACAAATGCTAATTGAGAGCTGGACGAAAAAGGGTATAAAACAAGTTCAATGAAAAAAAAAAATAGAAAAAAGAAAGGGGGAAACGTAGGCCTAAGTTACTAGAAGGAATCAAACAGAAAAGGGGTAAAAAAAAAGATAAAAATTAGGAGGAACTATACTAGCAAAAGGGAAAGAAAGCTAATGAAGCTAGTATGATTTAATTTGGTAGAGGCAGTTGGGGTAAATGAGAAGAGATAGGGACAAAATAAAGCAGAAAACAAAGGTCATGAGAATGAAGGAAATGAAATTCTGCACTCATGACCTTTAAACTTTAAACTGTCCCACATGACACCCTTGTCTCTAAAATGGAGAGACACGGATTCGACAGATGGACCACTCGGTGGATAAAAAAACTGGCTGGATGGTCGCACTCAGAGAGTTGTGGTCAATGGCTCCCTGTCTGCATGGAGGGCAGTGACCAGCGGTGTGCCTTAGGGCTCTGTTCTGGGTCCAGTGCTGTTCAACATCTTTGTCAGCGACATGGATGGCGGCATTGAGCGCACCCTCAGTAAGTTTGCTGATGACACCAAGCTGTGTGGTGCTGTGGACTCACTGGAGGGAAGAGATGCCATCCAGAGGGACATTGACAGGCTTGAGAAATGGGCCAGTGCAAACTGCATGGGCTTCACCAAGTCAAAATGCAAGGTCCTTCACCTGGGTCGGGCCAATCCCAGGCACAAATACAGACTGGGTACAGAGTGGGTTGAGAGTAGCCCTGAAGAGAAGGATTTGGGGGTGCTGATAGATGAGAAGCTCACCATGAGCTGGCAGTGCGCTCACGCAGCCCAGAAAGCCAACTGCATCCTGGGATGTATCAAGAGAAGTGTAGCCAGCAGGTCAGGAGAGGTGATTCTCCCCCTTTACTCTGCTCTTGTGAGACCTCACCTTGAATACTATATCCAGTTCTGGTGTCCCCACCATAAGAGGGACATAGATCTGTTGGAGGGCGTTCAGAGGAGGCCACAAGGATGATCCAGGGGCTGGAGCACCTTTGGTACGAGGACAGGCTGCAGGAGCTGGGATTGTTCAGTCTTGAAAAGGCTATGGGGTGACCTGATAGCTGCCTTCCAATACCTGAAAGGAACCTACAGGAAGGCTGGGGAGGGACTTTTTACTAG
>JANHGL010013086.1:0-19587 GCA_024611195.1 Ceyx melanurus | reverse complement strand
GTTGTGGCTGCCCCCTCCCTGGAGGTGTTCAAGGCCAAGCTAGACAGTGCCTTGAGTAGCATGATTTAGTTGAGAGGTGTCCCTGCCCATGACAGGGAGGTTGGAGTAGATGATCTTGAAGGTCCCTTCCAACCTAGGCCATTCTATGATTCTATGTTTACATAGCTGTCGTCTTGCAGGCTGAAGTCAGAGGCACTAGATCAGGAGTACTGCATATTTGAATGTGATCTGCAGAAGGTTCACCAAGTACCTTTTCTCCATTCTCATTATACTCTTCAGTGAGAGAATCTTAACTATGTACACCACAAAGATACTCTGCAGCATCCCTTGTGGCTGTTTGGACTGCTGGATAAAAGTAGCACTATTATTAAATGATCCTTTGCCAACCAGTAAACCAAACCTAAATTTGAAGGCCCTAACTGCATACTTTCTGTTTCTCTTGCTCTGATTGATAGTTGAAAAAAAACAAACCCCAAAACATCAAACAATCAATCCAGAAAAGGATGACAGCTTTTGTAACAGTTTCATTGTGGTTTAGTAAAAGTCAAAATAAGTACTCTAAGCAGCAAAATCTGTCCACTTTCTCCAAGAGCTTTATGAGCAAGCCTTTAAAAAAGTTCTGTATGTTTTAACTTCTGAGCTGATTAATTAAGGAAGAAATACTCATCAATAAAGAAGTAGCAGCATGAAAATAAGTGTAGTATCAGAATTTTTGGGTAAAATAGCAAAACTAAACAACATCCAGCAACAAGACAGAATAAATCCCTAAATATTCTGGTAAGAGATTTAGCCATAAACTTGTAGAGTGAAATTTCCCAGTTTAAGAGTTGAAAGTATATGAAACATGCAAGTCTGCAGAAAAGATAATGCTTGTAGAGTTGAGTATTTAGCTGCAGATGAACAGCATCTTTTTCTAACTAGGCAATGCCAGACAATTATTTGTATCTGCTTTTTCACAATGACAGTTATGCATCCATTTTCTGCCCAGCTCATTTTCCAATTATTTTAACTAAATGGTACCAGAGGACCCTGACACTTCCTTGTGACAGTAAGAACTAATTGGCATACATTTTAAACACACTACTGTGTATTATACATTACTTTTAATTATACAAATAAATGGGGTTTATTAACTTACCTAGTGCACTCACACAAACCTGTGTGGAACAGAATGAAATTCTGAGAAGACTAGAGATTCTGCATATGATTATTATTTAGTATTGATATAAGCCATAAATGTGTCACCTAAAACCAAAAGTTTTAAAAAACTCAAAAGCCAGAATTGACAGTCTAAGTCTTTCTTTGTATGGTTCTGTTTGAATCAAATTAGTTATGTCTCTTGCTCCCAGTTAGGTGTCCTATAGCCCTTTATTTTTCTTATTTTATTTTATTTATTTTTATTTTATTATTCTTTAGAATTTGAGGCTGGGAGACTATATCATAAATACTTGTTCTGTCTTGTGATCTTCTAGATGTTTGTTTACAACTACTCAATTCCTCTTGGGGACAGACAAGAGTCCTGGTCAGTAGGACTGGTGTGACCATTCTTCTGTTCTTAAAGCCAGTTTTGTAATTAAAGCTAAGGCTGGCTGTAAGCACAATACATTCAAACAAACAAACAAAACCAAAAGAAAACAAACAACAACAACAACAAAAACCCCAAAAAAATAATAGGGTCTCAAAGTCTGACATCCTTAAGAATGTGTTGGGGAATTAACTTTAAAATTTGACATTATCAAAGGTCAATTAGAATCAAACTGCACTTGGTAAAATATTGAGCTAATTGTACTTAGTAAGGAAAGTAATTCTAAGTAGGATAGAGATTTCCAATTTATTTGATCTGTTTTGATGAATGAATTCAGGGGAGAAAAATGAGAACTCAGCAGGTATATGACTGTGCTTCCTGAAAACAAAACAGAAGATGGATGAGAACAAAGTATGAACTTCGATGACTTAGTCTTAAATTCCTTTAAGAGATCCTTAGAGATCAGACATAGTGTGAACCCAGAAAGAAAACACCAAAATGGTGATGATGCTTCTCTACAGCAGTGGTATCAGGAAGAGAGAGAAAAACGGCTCTAGAGAGAAGACATTTTAGGGTTTAGCAAGCAAATGAATTTCTCTGAGAAAATACTTTTGCTGACGCAGATAAAATGTTTTTTCAATAATGTCCAGAACTTTTCCAGTTTAAATTTTGACAGAGAGTGTTACAATATTCCAATAAAACAGAAAAATCAGTAATGCAATTAGTAAAAGATAGAAAAGGAAGATCTGGAGATTAATCCTTACAGTTTTCACAGTAGGGAAAATAACATGAAGCAGAAAAATACTTCTTAGGAAATTTGCTAGAAGGACTTAGTCTTTCTGCTGAGCACAGCGCAATGATGCTCAAAGGGGCACATCTAATGAATTAGAGATAAATCTTATTATTATCTAGTATTATGGCTAGGGTAACTCAGAACAATTTGCCTTTGACAAAGTTTAGTTATCTGTATGCAGACCTTTCCCAAAACTGTCTATGACATATTTGAGTGGGGTTTTTTTGTAAAGATAAGGACATGTATAAGGTCATTTTTTGGTATGACATTCTAATCTTTAATAAACAAAACTAAAGCATCATATAATATTGGCTAATTCAGTTTAGCAGCAAAGTAATAAAATGTTCTATACAGCTACAAAACTGTTCAACATACTATGATGGTATGAAAAATAAACTGGAAAAGAAGCAAAAGATGATGTTACCATTCCTGCAGCCAAAATAGTCAATTCAGGGGATTCATACTAACAGTAAGTTTTGATTTGTGTGGAAATATTTGTTTGACTCATTACCATAAACAGTGAATGTAAAAGTCATAGAAGTAAACACTGTACCTTTGCATGTTGGGATTACTCCACTCCATGTGCCATTGCTGGTACAAGTGCGAATTAAGGAGATGTTGGATTCCATTGTGTAACCAGGCTGGCACATATAAGTAACATTTTGGCCAACAACATAATCATCACCATATCTCATGCCATTGGCTGGGACTCCAGGATCTCCACAACTGATAACTGCAATTAAATAGTTGAGGAACAGGGTTTAAAAGCTAAATGTGCTTTATTGATATGTGAGGGGAAAAACATAGGGCAAAACTAGGAATTTATTCCTAGTATATAAAAATGGGAAAGTATCATATATCTTATCTCCATCAAGATAAATATAGGATCATCTAAATTAGCTGCCATACAGAACATATGGAGCTGTAAGTTTTATTTGAAGAACATCAATACATCTGTTTAGAAGTAGAACTAATAGACTGTACAATTTTGATCAGCAAAATTAAAAATTGTATCTATCCATTTCTGGAACAGTTTTCAAAGTAAGAACAGTTTTCAGAGTAAGAAATCTTGAGCATCCTAGGTAAGGATAAAAGCTTGTTCTTTTCCTGAAAAAAAAACAACAAAACCAACAAAAAACCAATGGGAAGAAAACGTAGTTCATACAAAATGAAGCATCCACATTTTCTACAGTCTGTCTTACATTAAACTTGAAAATCCCTAGAGCATTGCTATTACTTTGGTAAAATGGTAGGAGACAGTTTCCAGGGCAGAACAGCACATCCTGGCCACTTCTAACTCTGTGCAAAAGCATGACCAATGTGAATGGCAACCCTCTTTTTACCCTGGTTTCCAAAACGAGAAAACCCATGACTAGGTGTTTGTAGTGTATTCTGGCCAGGTTCTTGATTTAATTAATTGGGGAACTGAGAATGCAAGGTATATAGTCTGCCTGCTCTACAGTGCATCACAATCTGAATAAACAGTTGTTATTTAAGCTGCATGAATCAAATCTTAAGAAAAAAAAAAAAAAAAATCCCACACAACTGCTGTCTATAGAAGCAGAAGAAACTATGAAACATACCACAGGGCTATCTACATCAGTCCAAAGGTAGCTAGCGCTGTGATAAAGAAAACTGGAGATCAGTCTATTTTACTTTACTTAGTAACATGGTATTTGTTTTTTAAACCTGAATTCATAGATTTTTCTTTACTGTTCTTAAAAAAATACATAGTAGTGAAAGACGGAACTGTTTCTCTTAATTACATGAGGATATTAAGGTACATGTTTTACCCTTCTTAAACTGTCATATTCTACTTACTATCCTAAATGCTTCAAATTCAATTGAAATAATCCTTGATATTTTTCCAGGTATACTATTGTTCTGACTGGATTATGACATAATGCTCATGACTTTATCTTTTTTCCTCTAATCCTTGTTTCAGCTCTTTAGATTTTTCTGTATGAAGAATATTTGCAATTATTGCCTTACACATTTAGAATGTGCAAACACAATACAACATATATGGTCAGCTATATGATCAAACAGCTCTATAAATTACCCATTTACTTTATGCTGTTGAAAACTGGTGTTGTTGATCATTCAAATTCAATTCAAACCATGTTCTCAGCTTTTTCATTCACCTTCCTTACAAATCTCCATTTCTTTCATTTGGTAATTAACAGAAACTTTTGGCTTTTTCCACCGTTACTGTACTGACTGTACCCTTTCCTGATACTGCTCCTTTGTAGAGAAAGAGCCACCACAGCTTTAGCAGATCTCTGGATTGTTCTACCTTCTCAAAATTCATTCCTTCCTTTCAGTAACTATTCAAACCATATTTCAAAGACAAAAAAAAAAATATTCATTTTTTCTTATTAGTCTTCATCTTGCTATAGGAATAAGAGTTGCATGAAAGAAAAGACTAGGAAAAAACTCATTCTTCATATTACTATGTTGTAACATCAGGACTGTTCATAGAGGTGGGTTAGTAGTGGTAAGGAAAAGACTCTTGCTCTTTTGTTTTACAATGTAGCATTTGATTTGCAAAGGCATACACAGATGTAAAGAGATGACCTATAGTTTATTGAGATGCTGTTTGTTTTTTTCTTTGTCATAAATATTATAGGAATACACCTTTCAGTAGAAGAAACAATTAGTGTAAAAAATATGAATATCCTGACTGAAGAAAAAACCCTGCAAGAGGGGAAGATCCTAGAAAAGAAGCTGTGTGGAGTCAAATGTCAGGATATGACCCTCACTGGTAACACTTGAGTTTCACAGAAACAGTGTCACAGCATGAACCAATGAGACTTTGAACTCATCCTTCCCAGAACAGCAGAGAACTCTGTTAATGTCACCCTGAGGGGGATCAGGGAAGTACCAGTTAACCAGGCAGGTAAAGCCTCTAAACTTCATGGTCCTTAAATCTACACAACATCCAGATCCACTGTGGGTTGCTGTTCACTTTCCCATCACCTGCAACAGTCACTTGGGACAGGTGCTCGCCTAAGCTGTTCTGGAAACCTGCAATGGTCCCATGAAGTTCCATGGCTTGAACAGACAAAAAGCAAATTTTGGGAAATCTTGACATATTAAAAAAGGGAGAGCATGTGTTCAAAATTTAAACAACATTTTGCTATACTGCTGTTGATGCTTCCTCAAAATCATAGGTTGCTTCATGCATCACATGCAAAGTTTTCATAAATGTTACTAGAAGATGAACTAGGACATGTAATAAAGCAGGAACAGATGATCTTCAAAATAAACTGATGCAAAAATGATTATGAATGTGAGAGAAGCAGCTTCTCTTAGATGAGTAACGAAAGCAAGTGTAAGGTTAATGAAGAGGCCAAACAGGAGACGTTATGTAAGAGCAGGACAACAGTTTTGACCTCAGAGTTATATATAAAAAAACTCAAGTGTTCATTTCAATATTTTCTGCTCTCTATGAGACCAGAACACTGCATACTGCTAGGTTTTCATGATGAAGAAAAGCTATTAAATGAATAATGTCTGAATATGACATATCACAAAACATAAAGAAGATTAAAACTATATACCAGGAAAGAATTAAAGTTGTAATGTAACCTCACAAATCCTTTAAACTGTATAGCAGTCTGCATCTTACTATATTGTGTCTGTCTTTAAAACAACATATTCTTCATTTTCTCATAGTGATGTATTTTTTAAAAAAGGATTTCATGTACAAAATTATGTATGAAGTAGTGCAAGAGAAAGACTTTATTCATTTGCATCCAACTATATTTTACTTTATTGTCTTACAGAGAAGAGAAAATAAAAGCCATTATGTCTTACTTGTGCAGTTTGGCAAGGATCCAGACCATGTTCCATTAGCAGTGCATTGTCTTACAGATGATCCAGAAAGTATGTATCCTTCCATACATGAATAAATTACTGAGTTAGAGAAGGTAGTTCCATCAATACGAAATACTTTTCCATTAGCAGTTGTTCCAGGATTACCACATTGCACAGCTATAAAGGAAAATGATAAATATTTTTTAAATGTAGCAAAGATTATTTTGAAAATTGTAATGTCTAAGGAAAGTCCAGCTGCCAGTGGTGTTATGTGGTAGAAATCCATGCTGGTGCCCTGAAAAATGTGTTTCACCACCTCCTGGAAAGGCATATTATAAATAGCTAGAATGATCATTGTAGATTTAAATGCAATCTATACTATGTATTCATTTATAGTATCACCAAAATACATTTCCAACCTAACTCAAAGCACAGGATCGAGTCAAGCTATTATTTCATAGGCAGGTGTAAGCCTGATATTTCCCAGTTCTTCAAAGCACAACATTGGAATTTGAATGTGTCTTTCTTAGGTGGTTACTTACGTACACCTAAACTATATGATGTCAACCAGAACAATATATGTGTGTGTATATTACATACATGTATGTATATATCTGTGAAGAGATCTGTAATTTTAAGAGACTTTCTAAAAATACCACCAGAAGTATCTTAACATGTAAAAGCAGTAATTCATTCTGTAATAGAGAAGATGAAAGAGAAGAATGTTCAGCTGGGCTAAGCATATTCTTTCAAATACCAGCACAAAACCCATATATATTTATGTTATGGGAGGGTGGCAATCATTCAGCAGAAAGGATATTACAAAACTATATTGTGAAATAAGTTTTTAAAATTACTATTTCATATAGATAATGCAGTCAATAGTGATAAAGTGGAAAATAAGAGTAGAGTTTCTCAAATTATTTTCTGATATTTGGGAAGCTTTTCTTTGAAGAAGAGTCTGGTGGGAATTATTTTACATTTTTGAATCAAGATAATTAAGGTAATAAAGGATTCTCCATAAATATACTGTTAGAGCTTGCTTTTATGCTAATACACGTACCCTGAAAATTCCAGAATGATTTTTTTTTTCCAAATAAACTTTCAGCATTTAGTTTTCTATTGAAAAACAATAATAATGCCAACAGTATTTCTTCATTTATTGTTTTTTTAGCACATAATGTAACACATAGATGTATCTTATTAAATCCTCATGTGGACATTTTACTAAAATGTATCTCTTTTCTCTGAAATCTAGATGCATAAGGGTTACAATTAAAGATCAGGTGATGGTGAATTTTTGTTAAGGGAAAACAACAAAAAAAAATCAGTAAAATGTGAGTTCTAAAGGACTTATTTATTTCCCTTTCTTTTTAGTACTATATTGTATTGGATAACACATATAGTTGATGACTCAAAACTAAAGGGAAGTTAAAGAACAGTACTTTCAAAATATGTAGTTTCATGGGTACCAGGAATTAGTCCAAATTTGTCACCTGATGGCAAGCCATTGCTATATTGTAACAATGTCTTCCCAAAAATTTATTGATCAGTCCAAAACCAACTGTCTGTCATTTACAACGTAAAGTTGGCAATATAAAATTGGCTTTCTGATTAGCATTTTTTACAAGATGGTTTAAAAACAGAGGGGACTGTCTGTGACTTACCTTTGCACTCAGGTTGTCTTCCTGTCCAACTTCCATTTGCCATACATGTCCTTTCTTCTGACCCATGGAGGATATACCCAATATTGCAGCTGAAATGTACTGTGCTTTTAATTTTAAAATTGTTTTCTTCTCTAGACCCATGACCTGGGATACCTGGATCACCACAAGAACCAGCTGTATCACCTAGAATTTAAAGTGTCAATATTAAGATGAAATATTATAATGATACTGCATTTAAAATATTTTTCTATGTATTTATAAATTTATATTTCTATTTTTTTTAAAAAACCAATATATTTCAGCGAGTGTGAGTCCTGCTTTTGTAATTATAAACTTACTTGATTCTCAAATAATTCCTTTTTACTTATTTTATATAACTACAGAACAGAAACTGTAATTATTTCAAGATTATCATTAGACCATGCTAAACTTAGTTCTTATAAACACCCAAGAAAGTGACCGTATGTTTGTCTCTTTTAGAGTCAACTCACATGACAACCTGCAGTTTTGTAGGTCATACTCACTATTTTTTATTTCCTTTCATATAGGCCATGCTTCCTTCTTTCCCCACAAATTCAATGAAACACCACATAACTAAGCACCTTACAGAAGCTGATCTGCACAAATCCTATAGGGGCACGGGCAAAGAAGAGGCAGCTATGGAGTGTCAGGTTGAAGTCACAGCTGGAGTATCAAAGAAATCTGCTTAGGAATGCAGAAGAGAAAAAACATGGCAGCTAACACTACCTGCTGAAGCAGCTGGCAAAGTAGGCTAATTGGGAACCAGTTGCACTAATCTAGGAGCCAATTTCATCATTACTTAAGTTAACCAAGCTGAAACAGACATCTTTCATTTGAGAATAATCAAACTGATGTAGTCATGCCAATTATAATGGGATCTTTTATAGAGTGCATGTGCAAAAAGTACACAGTCCTATGTATTTTAATACTTTCAGAAATAACAAATTAAGTAGTTATAAGAGCTAGCTAACTGCCTGGTTCAAAATCGCAGACACAACGTTTAGACTCTTCTGCATTACCTACTTCATTATGTGATGTAAAGCAGATTGCCAGCCCTGTTTAAGAAGAAATTATAAGTAGTTCCAAATTATAACAAGGAATTTTGAAAGCCTTCAAAATACTTCACATTCAAGCTACTTAGATGACTTAATATCTCTCTAATTTGAAAACAGTCACATTTTTATGATGATTTTAAAATGTCCTAAATAAATTTTTGTTGTTGTTGTTTTTCTGGGAATCCATATCTTATATTCTCCAGTATTATGAAGAATTTGGGACAGGGCCTATTAATTATTCTATACTTGTGCTTCTTATACTTCTCTACAGTAACAGCTCAGTTTTTGGCAAGTTACTTGGTATTATGCCCAAAATAATTTTATGATGAAAAAATGAAAATAGGCTTTTTGCTATGCCAAGCACAAATCAGATACATGAAATCATGTGTTCTTTCCTAATTCTTACTGTGAATTATTACCCTGTTATTCTCAGGGAGGTTAACCACGGGCTCTTTTGATTGAAGGTTACAGAAATAATTTTTGTAAATGACTAATCACATCAGGAAGTGACAGCAATATAATCAATGATATCATAACAATATATTTTTATTACCTCATGCAGAGATTCAACTAAGTGATTTTCACAGTCAGTTATGAGCCATCCTTTACCACAAGTGTAACAAATTCTCAGCTGGCATTTAATCTTAATTAAAAGGAGGGTATTTAGACCGCTTAAGTAAGTATGCAATCATTGCTGCACTTAGGAGGAATTCTAAGTTGCTGCACATTTCTGACTCCAGCTGAAATACATGAGATAACTGAACCCCATGTTCCTGAGTGCCAATAAATAGCACAGGGACATTACAATTCCTTCTAGCCCTAGGATGTGAAACATAAAGTGCCATTTGACAAAAAGGCAACTGACTTAGTGATGTTGATAAAATGTGATGACCTTGTTTCCTGACCTAGCATTTTCTGTTTTGATTCTTCTCCATCTAGCAAAAGGACAAAAAAGAGATATCTTTTGTCAGTTCAGTGTTCTATATTTTTTCTATTATTAATTTTGTCAGCCAAAAATAACAATGTTTTAAGTTTTAATTTGCATTTAAAATTAAGAAATCAAGTTATCAAGACTGATTATGAATCCTAATGATTTCACATATTTATAGATACAAAATGTGAAAATTATGTATGGTAAACTGCAAATGGTTTTAAAATGAGAAAACAGTTCAGATGTACACTTTGAAAACAAGTCTCAAAGCTGTCTTGAGATAGACAGTTTTGTACAGTACAGCTAAATAACAGTCTGTATTATGTCACTATTCAATTTGCTAAGATTAACATTTGAATCTATAGTAAAAAAATATTTCTTCCTATATTGATAAAAGATCATGACATCTACTTAGAGTTTCATATCTCTGGGTACAAAAATTGTCATAGAAAATAAAAGGGTTTTTGTACAGCTCACAAATGCTTAAGATATTTGATCAGGTATTTAATTTAATAACAGGATAATTATTAAAAAGTCTTATTTTCGGTAATATTTCTTTGATATTTTCATGTTAGTTTTAATTCTTTCTATTTGTATTTTTGTCTATTTCATTTTTTTAAGTCACAAATTGCATCATTAGACAATGGAAAACTACAATAATTAGCCTTAGAGTTTACTTAAGGAGAATTTTTTTCCCCTCTAAAGAAATATGAATGCACACTAATTTCTGGTCACAGGTTATAAGGATTTGCTCTTTGAACCACTCTATGATTCTATGCTTTACTAATGCTGTAAAGAGGCTTGGATTTTTAGTGTTAAGCTGGTGAAGCAATACTCATTTGCATATTTCACCTTTTGTTTTGGCATAGCTGTAAGTGAAGAAAAAAATGTGTAATTTGTTTGCTATTTTATACCTTTGAAGATCTCTGAATTACATAGGTCTGAAAAAGGTCCAAAACCCCACTATTTTTTTTAAACTATATAATGAAAACATGAGGATAACAAGAAAGAACCTCCCCTCAGTATTTACTGATAATTAAACCTGGTAACATGATTAACCTTTATCACAATGTGTGTTACATACTCTAAGAAATGGGATTTAGCCAAATCCCAAATTAGTGTGTAACTTGGATTTCTGTTTTTTACTTGATCACTGCTGATAAGTGAATCAAACTGAAGTTGTGAAACAGCATTTTTAAGCATTAAGTTGTTAGGAAAACATACCTCAGCTTCAGCAAGGATTAATCTATTAACAAGGATTAGATAGCATTCCCTCAAAGATAAAAAAATGTCTTGAAATGATGTAGTCCCCACTTGGCCTTATTATAAAGATGTACATACTGTCCAATTACATACCTGAAGTGTCATCAAGTTAATAGATAATTTTGCAAGTTAAAAACCACACCAGACCAAAATGAACTATCATCTTAAGAGATAATAATGCAAAATCTCCCTGTGGAAATTAATACTCTTTCCAGAAGTAACATAGAAAGTATTTTCAAAACAATTGGTTCTTTTAACTTTGTATTGAACGTACAATTTCCTATTCATATTAAATGTCACTGAGAAAGTCTACTTCTCCCAAATTATTTTCTTCCTAATAGTTTATGCTTATTTTGGCGTTTTATTTTATTTTTTTACAATTTTTATTTTATTTTTATTTTTTCTATTGAGATAGCACTTCAGTTTTATTCATAGTTTTCCAGATTTTAAAATGGCCTTCTGATAAAATCAAAATGAATTCAGAACAACTTCAGGGAATACTAAATTCAAAACTATTACCTGAACAATGAGGAAGAGATCCACTCCAGTGCCCATTTAACTGGCATGTACGAGATGCCTGCCCCAGCAGCAGCCGCCTCCCCATGCAGCTGTAATGAACAGTGGACCCAAATGTGTACTTCTCTCCAGACAGCACCGCGTTAGGAGGAACTCCTGGATGGCCACAGTCAATCACTACAATGCATAATTATTGGAGATAAAAAACAGTTTATTATCACTGATCAAATTGCTTGTGGTTATCATTTTCATAATTCCATATATAAACCTTGTAAACTCTTACATACCTGTAGAAGCCATTATTAGTAGTAGTATTATTATTAATGTCCTTTACCAAAGTTAGTTCCAGTCATGCCTTGGCCTTCCTGACTACATCCCTCCACACCTGGGCCATGACCCAGCACTCTTCCCTGGATACCTGTCCCTGAGCATTTCCTTCTTCCCCTTTAGTTTAATCAGGATTGCCTGATTTCCTGGGAATCAGGAGCTCTGGTGCTCTACAGAAAGTATACTTTAAGATCTTTAGCTGATCTACTTCTGTTCCATCACATACCTGCAAAGTACCTTTTTATAGCTGTGTAAGTTAATTATACAATAAGCTTTGATTCATATTTAAAGAACAAATAGTAAAGGATGATTAAATATACAATAATATTATAAATCTTCAGGGTATGTAAAAATGTCAGATGAAATTATAATTTTTTGACAGTATGACATTTCAATGACTATTTCTTTTTCCATTAAAAATCCCAACAAAAAAAATACACAACTATTAGCTTATTATGGAAGAGATATATAATACTATGGAAAAACGGAAAGAAGTATAAATTCACATCCTCGTCTGGTCAAATGTCAACATGTATCAGTAAAACTGCAGCTTTATTCATATAAATTAAATTTACAAATGTTATACACTAACATTTTTGAGTATGAAGTACTCTTCATATATGAAGTACACTTCAAGATTCTTTAATCTGTGTATCTGACAACAATCCCTATCATTCCATCTAATGTCTTGGCTGTATATGTCATATGAGGGAAAAATGTCAGGACAAGGTGCTGCAATAGACTTACTGAGAAGATGGCACAGTCAGCAGCAAAAAAATAACAGGCTTGGAAAGCATGGATTCTATACTCAACATCTCAGTAGTTTAATAAGAAATCAGAGCATATATATCAAAACTAAACTGAGACTAATTTGCAGTACAAAAAAGATCTGATATGGTCACTAGAATTCTTTTAAGTATATTGTCCAAACACAAGTCTTTAATTCAGAGAGAGTTGAAAAGGCATTATGGTCCAGGCCAAAGCTGAATTCTGTTTCTTACAGGATTTATAAGTAGCTAGAACACCTGGCTACTCTAGGTACATCATATTTCAAAGGAACTGAGTCACTTTACAGGTGAAGAACTTTTCCTTTGCTACCGTGTCTCTTCTCCATTACACTATCAATATTTCATAAAAGAAAGAAAAAAAAACCAAAACAACAAAGGTATGGTCTTTGAGACTAGTTAGAGACTTAAATCCAGTTAGGTCAAAAAAAAAAAGTCCTACCTGCATCAAAGAAATACATCCAGCAGCTTTTGACTTCTTTTCCATTGCTCTTACAATAGACATATGTGTAGACTACTAAATGACTGCTCTGCCTATGTCCAAAAGGGAAACAATTTGCAAAACTCTCCAGAAGCAGGAAGGCTTATGTAAAAACTATTCAATAATACAGAATAAGTTTTGGTGAGCTTTATGACTACAAAATATTATCGATACTGCCTAGGTTAGAATTCATTGACCCCTCTATTTAAATGTCACAAATAAAGGTGAGGATGCCCTTTCAAACATACATAGCACCCTTATTCACAAAGGGCAGCTTAAAAGAAGAGTAAAATCTGTATTGTTATATTACTTGTGACAATTCTCAAAGAAGACTAAGAAATAAAAATAAAAAAGTGTAAAGAAGAAATCTTTGCACATTTACCTTCAGCATTTTTCCTCTGAGGATATACATTACTATTAAGTAACACATCTCTCTGAAATGGCCAAGTTACCTCAACATTTAATGTGAAACTCTTAGACTCTTATAAATTTAACTGCAACTTGCAATCAAGCTATTTACCCCATCAACCTTCCAGAACTGAAGTCTTAACAGTAATAAGAAACACAGTTTCGGATTATTTTCCAGAGATTAAAGGAGAACAGAGTAAGGGTTCCTTATTAAGGCATTAATATGCCTTATTAACTGGGGTTTCTCCAGTTCTGCTACTTTCTCCAGAAAAAAATAGTGTGTTCAGCCTTTCTCATAGATAAATTTGTATCCTAAACCAAAACCTTTTTTATAGACTTATAGAGAACTGGATAAACCATCTGGTCCAGACAATTAAAACCCTATCAGACATCTGTGGCTGTATCTACATCACAGTTAGAAAGCTGTTCATAACATGAGAGAACAAAAGCAACTGCCTTGTGTTGAACCACTTGACTTTAGTGGATACATTGCATATGACCATTATGTTCAGGTGTATCTGCTAGTGTGGTAAGCTGAGGACATGATCCAGAGGACAATTTGGATGCTCTACAGTGCTATTACTATTTGCTTACTGTCTCCATAGATAGTGTGCTCTTGCTATTATCCCAAGAGAAGTCCAGAAAGTACTACAGTAACATAAGTCAATGAGTACTATAGCTTCTATGTTTCAGTGTGATTATAGCTTTGTGGTCATTGGAGGCCACATTTTGGCAAATTCAGTGGCTGTGCTTTGACCTTCCACTATCATCTATATATCCACTATATCCACCCTGCTATCAGGGTTCACTGTGCTGAAGCATTCAGAGATGTTTGTTTTGCTTATTGCATTTCCCAGGGTTTCTATGTTATTTGCCACATACAGTAACAATATAACTGTGCTGCTTTGACTGCTACTGAGAGTATTGCTACTGCATACACAAATGTATATAAATATGATTATAGTAATTGTTATCATGAGACAGATGGAAATGTTGTGTAAAGTAAAACCTAATCTAGTCCACATTCTTTGTAGAAGCATACACATTATCTACTTACTAATGCATTCAGGTAGAGGTTTGTCCCAGTGGCCATTTGGTTGACAAATTAAAACTGAAGAGCCAAATAAAAAATATCCAGGATTACAGTCATAAAATACCACTGTGCCATATGTGAAATTTCCATGTTCGATTTTACTTTCTCTTATGGAATTTGCCGGAATTCCAGGATCAGAACAATTGACAACTAAAAAAGAAAAAGAGCACAGACTTGAGTCATACAAATACAGTCTATGAAAACTGTATCTCTGCATAATTTTTTTTAAGGAACATGTAGAAACCATTTTTAAAAATCAATACAAACGACAGGCAGGTTAGAAAGTTTCTCTGCAAGTTATTCTGGCAACCTTAATGTGGAACAGACCTAACAGAAAAATCACAGAATCATAGAATCATGAAACATCATCTTTAATAATTTGATGCCTGTTATTAACAGAGGAATCATTTTGCTTGGACAGTGTCCCTTTACTTTCTTTCTTTTTTTTTTTTTTTCCAAACTTCATTTTCCAACCAAGTTCAAAATCTAGAAATACATGCATTTTTACCTTTGCATATTGGAGGTGGGTGGCTCCACTGCCTATTAGCCTGACACTGTGCTTTGGTTGGTCCTTGCATAACATACCCAGTATTACATGAGAATGTTACAACATCATTGAAGTTGAAACCATTTCCACTTGTTCTTCCATAAATAGGACTACCAGGGTGACCACAGCTAACAGCTAGCACAGCACAAAACAAAGAAACAAGAAACAAACAAAGCTTGCTGTTACCACTTCTCAGGATTGACATTAGAATTAGTAATCATTATAATCATTCTAGAATATTATTTTAAAGTTTTTATATTACAAGATACTAAGTACTTTCCCTGCAAGATTCACATTTCTCTGAACTCATATTTTAGTAAATATTCAAACAATTATTGAAATATTTAAATAAACCGAATAGAGTTTGCCATGCAGTAATGAAGGCAAATGAAGAAAAGCAAGCAATTTATTTTCTTACATATAGTCTTAAACTGAAAGGAAATGTTTCAGTACATTATTTCCTCAGGTGTTATTTCTTATAAATATGTATTACTCTTGACTCACTCTGTTTTATCTCTGAGGCCTAACTACTTAGTGAAGTTATAAATTTATCACTACATGTATAAAACATTACGGACACTGGGAAACTTTCCTTGTATTTATACAAAAACTGAGTACAAAATGTGAATTTCTTTTTCTGTGTCCACAAAGACCAGAACCAGTAAGGAAATTAAACATAAATTACCTTTCCCAAAGACAAAAAAGATATAAATATTTTATCCTATGTTTTAACAAATTCCAGTTGTTGATAAAATGTTCCTCAGTAATTTAAAATGAACAAAAAAAATTACAGAACAGAGTACTTAATTCTCTAATGTTTATAGCTTTAGAAACCACTATTCAAAAGTAATTTTGTTAGGTCTGAAAAATACATATTCTTTGTGTGCAGTCTTCTAATGTTAACTCTAAAATAATTTCATTCATATAGTTTAAGATAAATTTTTTAGCAATATCAAATAAATGAAAATGGTCCTTAAGAACTAGTAGAGCATAAAGTCAAGACACAGCAAATTCTATGAATGAAATTTAAATTTCATTCTGTGTGTTCTATTAATATTACTAAGGAAATTGTGTTAACTAAATACATTATGTTACTGGTATCAGAAATTTTTATATAAGGAATTGCACATTTTCCCCAGAAGAGTAATTGTAATAATAGTCCACTGAACTGGTAACATTTTAAGAACTGTCAGGTAAGGATATGAATTCGGCCAACATAGATGTTTTTAAATGTAAATACAATTACAAGAAAAATTAGCCTCGTGAAAAAATAAGTATGAAATTTGCATATAATTTTGAATAATTCCCATGCATATACAGTAGCAATACTTAACAGTATGTCTGCCCACTGTATAAGCAAGAAGAATGGTGAATTCAAAGGTGAAAAGGTCAGAATAATTACACTGAACACATTAGCTCAAGAGTTCAATTAAAACATCTACAATTAGAGAAATAAGTAAATGTGATACTATTTTCCTATACTTCATTTGAACCTTTGATCTGAAGTAGAGCTGTTCCTAAATACCTGTCACAGAGACAGCTGCTGTTCACAGGAGTCTTTTGGAAGTCTAAGCTTTTTCCCAAGTCTCATGTCCTTTTCTGAAGTGCTGTACTGCACATACTCCTGTATTCAAAGAAGCAACTTCCCTTCGATTAGAGGACAATAATGTTTCTAATCTCTTGCTGTTAGCACACCAGAAACTATTTATTTTTTCAGTTCTAACACTGATACCACATTTTTTTAATTTAGAAATTATGGATTAATAGTTTCATTTTATTGCCTTAATAATTACCTATAAAGAAGGGTGTTGGTCTGATATGTAGTATAAAGATGTAATGATTTATTACTGTATTGAAGTGGAAATGAAATTAAGAAATGTAATTATTATAATAGTGTTATGTATAGTTAGTTCTGTGTAAAACAAAGAGTGAGCAGTATAGTAGTCAGTTAAGATTATGTATTATGATTCATCATTCAGGTAGTTTCTGCTATAAAAATAGCTGTATTTGGATATATATTTGGAGACTAATAAATTTTCAATACACTCATATTACTGAAACATAGTTTTAATTTGCCAGAAAAAAAATCCTTTCAGAACTCTTAAGTTTTCCTAAATGGAATACAGCAATTTCTGTTATTACTTAGTGGTATTTCATGTGATACGTTGACACACTTAACACACAGAAGAAGCCTCATTAGCAAAATTAATGCTAAAACTCCAAAACTCAAATCAGAAAGTGAAATAACAGTAACTATGTGAGAAGATGAAAAGAAACCCAGTATGTTTGTTGCAGCAAGCATTTTAATCAGCTGTGCTGACAGTGTAATTTCGGAGTATCTACTTATCTAACTACTGCAGTTATAGCCACTGCAGTACTTGGATGCCTAAGTCCCATCACTTTTTGAAGATGTTTCACATTCATATAAAAATAACAGATATTTAGTAGCTGAAAATGGCCATGGAAATTTCAAGTGTCACCCGTAAACTTTACCCAACAGACGAAACACAGATTTTAGTTGGCAACACACGTTTGAGGATCTGCTTTACATTTTATTTTTGAGAAATGACTACTAAGTTGCCAAGTCATTGCTCATCTTGTCTGCCTTAAGACACTCCTCTGAACTGAAGCAGCTGGGTTGCCATGCTTACTTACGCACACAGGAGGGAAGCTGGCCGGACCAGTTGTGATCCTGCTGACAGATGCGCACAGAAGAACCGATCAGGCGGAAGCCAGGACTGCACTGGTACACCACCGTGTCCCGGTACCCATAGCTCTCTCCAATCACTTGCCCATTGACTATGAGATCTGGAATACCACAGTGACCAGCTAGATTTTGCAAAGTTAAAGATAAAAAAAAAAAAAAAGAGAAAAAGAAAAAATGATCAGTAAATATACCAGAGAAATTTAAAATATACCTCTTTAATTAAACAAGTAAATGCTGACCATCTTTCTTTTATTTTATTCACTTCGAAGTTTTATTAACTTGGGGAAACAGCAATATTGCATGTGTATAGGTAGCATCCTATACCTATAAAAATAACAAAAAGACACCATAGCAAAGAGATTATATGCTATATATGTTACAAAAGCCCATTTAAAAACCATGAGTAGCTCTTTTTAATAAAAATCTGTAACATTCTATATTATTTCAATTAGTTTTATTGTGGTTCAGACTAAAAGTTAACATTACACCATTATACATTTCAAAAATATTTTTAAATCCATATAAACACAAATAAAAATAATGTATCTAGGGGTAGGAACTTCATATTTAAAAAACCTGCAAATCTGAGATTTTCCAATAACTTGCACCTGGCAACTTAAGCCTTGTATAGTATTTCATCATGTGAATCATTATAAAGCTGTCAGGATTTATAATATAGATGGTATATAAAACTTCACAGAGATTAAATTGATGAGTGTAATTTTACTTCTGTATAAGGAACAGGAGTCCAAATCTAGTACCGTTCAGGGCCCCCAGTTTGTCCCTTGGTGTTACATAAAGGCCAAGCACACATGAAATTGGGTTTCTGTTTTCTGGAATAAGATGGCATAAATACATCTTCATAATATTTTTGTCAGAGTACTTCTTCATTACCTAGGAAACTTATCATCTGTTCAGTACATAGTAGACATTCCTGAACATGCAACAAAGGGCACAATTTTCTGTCAGAGGTGCAACCAGACAGTTTGCAGTGATTCAGGCCATGTTCAAAGAAACATGTTTCTAATTGCACTTAATGACAAAATTTGGGCTGGATTTTAATTAAGGTTTTAGTGTTGCTTTGTGTCAGTAGAGTGGAAGGAAGAATACATCACCAGAGAGGTCAAGCTCTGTTTCCTGAGCAGGAGTCACATTAGGTGACTAAGATCACACTGCAGTTTCTGCAACTGTAAATGGGTATTACAAGCAACAAGCAACAGGTGAAAAATTCATTGCAAGCCACCTGTAGGTCTTGCATTAATGTCTCTGTCTAGCAGAGATGATGGGTTCAGCCCTATTTGTTTCATTTCCAAAATACCATCTGTCATGTAGGTGCAAGTGGTAAGCAGTTCAATATGTTTGCTACTGAAAGTGTATGTAATGGTGTATACATAGTTCCTGTTAAGAGAACCTTTGAGAACATTACTGAAATTCCCACTATTTTATGCAGCTGAATAAATTCCCTAGGTTGCAATAAAGTCTGAGACTCGATATTTTCCAGAAGTTTTTTCATTTGCTTTGTTTTCCCACTGTTTCACACATACAAAGCTGGTCACCCTCAGAGAAAATAGACATTTCAGTTATACTAGCTGCTATCACTACTTTGATATGAAGAAAGACAGATGAGAAAAAAAGATAATTAGAAAGTG
>JANHGL010013085.1:0-10294 GCA_024611195.1 Ceyx melanurus | reverse complement strand
GTCTAGGTGATCCTGCTCAGGCAGGGGGGTTGGACTGGATGATCTTCTAGGTCCCTTCCAGCCCCTAATATCTGTGAATTTGTGAATCTGTGAATCTGTGGTCAGGTTGACTGGCTAGTCTAAATGATGGTTTTAATTTAAAGGAAATAAAGAATTACTTGCCCTCTCTAATATTAATTGAAACTGTTAAAACAGTCTACTTTCAAAAGCATCTGGAAAGCAATGTTCCACTTTATTTTTATTAACATGATGGGTACTATTAAAGTATTTTTTTTCTTTTTTTTTTATTAGAAAATATTCTTTTTTAACAATACACTAGTAAAAAATAACAGAATGAGCAATATTGAAACTTGGCAGAAATAAAGGCTGCTGGTTCACAAGCCTTTATTTTCTGAAATAAAGCAATCCTTATTTTAATGTACTCTAATTTTTCATCATAACATACTTGAGCAAACAGATGATTGAAATGGGTTTTTGGGTCATTTATGTGGCTGATCATAATGGAATTTTGAAAAGTGAAATTCAGGTATCAAATACTAATTAACTAATATCTATAAAACTTACTGTAAAATTGATGCTGTGAGTTCATAATATTATAGAGTTCAGGAAGTCCAGCTCTCAGTCCCTGAAGCAAGCTGAACAATAAAATCTGGTCATAACAATTTCAGTCTTCTTAGTAGGATTACAAGACACTTCAGCTCTCTTCATTCTATCATTGTCCTTGTGATCTCAGCAAATCTATACCTCTGCATTGATTCCACTGTATCATCTTCACCTTCACAAAATTATCACTTTATGGTTCTTCATGAAGTTTTACCTTCTTTTATCAGAATATAATTTGGCAGAAAAGAATTTGAGGAGGCAGTTTGCCACCAGAAATGCTGACTCTCTGATAAAACAGTATTTTCTAATTTGCTGTACAAATCACACATCCCGAAGCTCCATCTGACTCCCTGATGTTTCATTTGTAGAATCTTACAGGAAATAACTAAAAGCCAAGGTCCATACCTAAGTAATCACCCATTACAAGAAGAAAAGAAAAAACAACTTAAAACAAAAACAACTCTTCACAGATATTCATCAGACCATTAGAAGATCATTTTTCCTTTGTACTTGTGTATTTATCCCCAGATCAGCTAAGATTTGGTCTGAATTGTATTCTGCCAATATCAACTGGTCCAACATGGACTTGAAAAGCCCAAGAAGCTTTTTTTCTATTCCTACCCATATAGGGAAGGAGCTAAATATATCTTTCACATCATCTTATATAATGAATTTAATAAAGGCACAGTGTCTTATTAATATGATCAAGAGTTTGTAGTGATCAGTCCTACCATTATTAAAGTTAATACAGAGCTGGTAACTGAGACAATGAACAAACTTCAGTAGCATTAGGTTCCAGGGTGGGTTTTTTTTGTGATTTAGGCTAGGAAAAGAAAACAAATGCATTAATTTGAAGGAAACATTAAGATGGTTAAAAATTTTGTGCTGGTTATATTGTTAGAAAATATATATTACTTTGGAATGGTTAGAGACATACAGATGCAGTAGACACCTTAATCTTGTAACTAACTCTTCATGAAAAAGTCTTTGTTCTACTTGAAAAATTCATTACATTCAATCAATCAGCATCAGCAGCAGGTAATCAGATTCCATCAGCACAACAATATTTGAAAGTTAATTTTTGCAAATGTCTAGTGTTATCCTGGCTTTCAAAAACATCAAATGACAGAAGAAACTTTCCCTTCATTTTGTGCATTATTTGCATTTAATATCTAAAAAAATACCACACATAAAAAAAAAGCGAGGAAAGGATAAAGTGTTTCTAACTCTTAAAGACCTCATATAATTAAGCCTCCAGATGCATGCATTTTTAACATCACAGACAACATAGTAATTCACATATGTGATTCTGGATCACACTTCAAACTTTAAATTATTTCACTCAACTGAAATGTGTTTAAGTCCACTAAGCAGACACTTTCAATAATTCAGTCTGTCCCTCCAGAGCTACCTTTGATGTTAAAATAGTCTAAGAAATAGTGTATTATTCCCACATTGACTTTTGGTTATATTTATATTTCTTAAATATAAATTTTTTAAGAACTCTCCCTGACCCAACCACAGTAAAATGTGAGAAGATTTTACTTACAACAGTTTTATGTCTTGTAGTTTGCTAAATTCATTCAGATTGATTGCTGAATCTGAAATAATATCAAAGGTATCAATCAAGAGGTTACAGCAGACATAAAAATACAAGTTGCAGCAATGAGTTCCTAATAATTAATGTTTCCAAGATTACAGTGTCTAAGACCTTAAAGACATAATCATGTGCCTGTGAAACAAATTTAGTAGCTTGGGAAGTTTTGTCCACCAGGCCAAAAAGAAACATGAACAATCAGTGCCAGATAATATTACATTCACTAGAAGTTGAAGGTGCTGTAATACACCTTATTTCTTCATTAAGAAGGGATAGACTTATGACAAGCTTATGTAACAATCCCAGTTTTAATTTTTATTTTAATTCTCTATATTGTATTCACCTTGCACCTGGGGAATATTTTAAAAGCAAAGCTTGCTTTTTCTGGAAGTTATTAGCTGTTTTTGTTAATGCTTTCACATAGTGCAAGCATTAGCAATAGGTGTTCTCTTAAAAAATGCATAGCTGTTATAATTTTAAAGGGATTGCTTTAATACAAGAAACAAAATTATTGGGTAGGAAAAATCAGTGTAGCTCTCTTACCTTCTTCCTGTAAATGTCATGTCTACCTTTCAGATCCCCTCTTTGGAACCACTAAAGCCCAAGATACCTAGAAATTATGTTCTATCACTATGTCCTTTTTTTTTTTTTTTTTTTTTTTAAGAATGTATTACATATGGGTTAAAGAGTCTTCTTTTTATTTCCATGATATTTTTAATAGAATCAGCCAGGAATAATTTTATTGATTCTTCCCTAAAGATTTTGTTTGGCTGTGGACTGAGATGCATGACCTTCTTCTGCTTCAGGCTACATTTTAATTAATCACTATGAGTCAAAATGATCCAGACAACAAAGACTTAATTTGACAAGTGGGTTTTTCGTTGTATTTTGGTTTGTTTGTTTTCACATCTTTCTTCTAAAGACTATTTAATGGTATCTAAATTAGCTCAACTAATCCCCACCTTATTTGTGCTATGGACAAAGAACCCCCACGAACATTCCCCTTAGGCTGAAAGATAACCTCTTTCAATAAAGACAGGCTTTTTAATATGAATTGTAGGTCAACTAAACGCTTCACAGACTTAACCCAAAGATGCCCAACAATAACTGCAGTGTTATTCAACAACCTGACAGAAAATCAGTGTGAGATGCTACTCTCCTCAGAATGGAAATTCTATGATAGAAATAACCAATCCAGTGCTTCTCTTTTAAGCTTCATTTGAAAAAAAAATGTAGAAACTTATACAAAAAGTAGTCAGGTATCCATGATTAATTATTGTGATTATTGCTGAGTGTCAATATTCCCTTTACTACTGTTACCTTCTTTATCCTCACATCCACAATTCTCTACAGAAATCAATTCTATTATAGAAATACTGTGATCCTGCCATGATCACATAATCCTTTTCATAATACTTGCAGAACATGAGAGATGACAATTTTTGCAGAAATGATCAAAAGTAAGAATGGAATCAAGTATAAGAAACATCAGTAAAGTTTAAGGATGTATGTAGGACCTCCTTCATGAAGGCTGGACACCTTAGTAACAGTTTTTCTACCCTAAGTTCTAGCTGCTTGTTCCTGCCACCTCTGTAAGTGTAGGAATCATCAGTTCCAGGCTGGTATGTGTACTGAGGGTGCAGAACAAATATGAATGCCTGTGACTTCAGTTTGCTTTTGTCATGGAAGAAGATGGTGAGAACAAATTAGTATCAAAGGTACTGAAAGCAATTCCAGAGAGAGACAGAGAATTCAGCAAAGCTTGATCCATGACATTTACTTGCATTTATCTCACCAAAGTAATGTGCACTACTGGTTTTCAAGGCACTGATATGACAAAATGAGTTTTAAAAACCTAGAGGGTAAGTAGGACACACAACACCTTGTACATGCTGAATTTGTATAACTTCTCTAGGCAGCGGGCAAGCTATTATAACTTTATTGTTTCAGGATATAAGCCTATTATACTTCACAAATGAATACGGTGACATTTTGCTGTATCGGTTGAAAAGATTAACAGTTCACAAAGCAAACTGCCGAGTGAGGCAAATTAAATACATTAAAATGTGCAAGCTTAAGATTCTATATTCCCTGCACTATAAACTTACATACAATACAGTTTAAAGGGTCTCAATGGCTCAGTTTATAATGCATTGGCCTGTCAGCTTTCTGAATGCAATTTAAGTCTGTTAGGTTGCAGTAAGCCATGACAAGGTGTGTTTTTCTCAGCCATTAATGAATGCTGTAGGTAAATTGTGCAGTAAGAAGGTGGCCCTGAGGTATATTAGTGTCACAGTAAATGTGCTAGGATTATTTTAGATGTTATTATTAAAAAAAAAAAATCCTGGTGTTATAGATGAATCTCAAACAGCTTAAAAGTTTATTGTGGAGAAGGACTGGAATACTAAGATAGATTCTCAGTCTAAACCATTGAGAGCTTTAGCAGACCCTTTTCTCATATGACTTGTCATTTTTAATTGTTTAGTGATACTTATCTGTCAGAAGAAATAGGCCTAAGCACCATCAGAAAACTGCAAGAAAACAAGCACTGAAAAGACCACAAATCCTTGTGAATCCCAAGGATTTAATGTGGGGAGTCCTCTGGTAACTCCAGTCGCCAACATAGGAAACAAAATATTTCAAAACAAAGGGCTTGGTTTCAGCTAACATTAATTAGCATTAAAATGGACAGAATTGCCTACTTCTTAAGTGTTCACAAAAAGCCATGGCCCTTTTGACTGAAGTTCTTTAGTAAAGCAACATGGTGTTTAGTGTTCTAATTATAAAGCTAACACAACAAATCCAAGGAGGCGTAAATATTTAAAGATTCATTTTAAAAAGAGACTCGGGATTTTTCCACTTAGCCCTTTTAAAGTGATCTTAGTTTTACATGTTCTGAAAAGTGTTAATATTAACAAGTAGAGAGATTCTCAGATTCTATAAAATCAGTTTAAAAGAATCAGGACTAGAAAATTATGGGCACAGAGGTTTACATTAATAAATTCCAATTTACAAGTCCTTATCCCAGCAGTAGGTCTAGGCCACAGCTAAAATCATGGCTGTTGGAGCTTTTACTTTTAAATATAGTAGAATTATTACTTATTAATACTGAATACTCACTACAATATCTTACAGCTTAATATTTCTACAGAAAAGGTGTCATTCCTTACAATGTTTTTATGTCTTTTGAGCTTTATTACCCTTATACTTCGGCATAAGAGTTGTACAGGGTTTTTATAAAACAAATGCTTTTGGGGGAACAGTAATGGTGATTCTTGAACCAAAGTCCTATTTTAGCTTCTAAAGACCAATAATTTTCTGGTGAATTTTATATATGCTGTTTTCAAAATTCAGAATGGGGAAATACAAATATTAAAAAGTATCTTAAAAAATTGTGCTAAAATTATTATTTTTAAAAATAAATCTTACTATATATCTACTAATATTATTCTGTGTATCAAGACTCTTAAGTACACAAGTATTTCAAAGGACAGTAAAGGCATAAGTCTTATTCGAACAGAATTGTAATTTTACACTGGTAGTAAAACAAAAGTATCTTCTCTGTTGTAATAATCCCAGTCACATTAATTAATCATTATAAGGAAAAATGGAGGAAAACAGATCAAGGGAGTTTCAAGAGGGAAAAAATGGTCAGACACCAGAAGTAATAACTGAAAATCTAAATCACAAAGAAGTATCTACCTATATCCGTTTATAATACCTACCTTGATCCTAGGTTGTCAATGGTAAATTTCCCTTTGGCTTCAGTTTACTGATTTACTGATCCAAACAGTTATAGTGAATTTAATTAAATTATTTGGATTTTTTTTACCTAAAAAAGTAGCATGGATCTTGGATCTTGTCCAGATATTGCCCAAATTATTGTAAGCTCCCATGGTACCTTTACAATGTCTCTGGCTTGATTAGGAAGCAAAACAACTGAGACTTGCCAGCGGTTGACTGTTTTCACACCATTGTGAACTATATGTGGGGTACAGTGTAATGAAATTTAGTCAAGAACCGAAGTCTTATTTCAAAATCCTGGTTTATTTTTATTTTTACATCTCTCAGAAGCTTTCTGCTGTGAAAATGGAGCTTGACAGCAGTGAAAGTCTCGGCTCTTGCATGAAATGTCCAGATAGCTCCTTGCCATGAAATGGATATCCAGGGATTCCAGACACTAGATATAAAGCCTGTTTTCTTAGATTCATAAGCTTTCAGCAAACAAAGCACCTTGGCTACATTTACTTGATATTTTCCAGTTTTATCTATGGGAAATTATGAAAAATAATTTCCCTTTTGATAATTTTTTTTTTCTTTCCCAAAATTTCAAGAAAAGGACATTTCTATTTCACAGTGCATGCAGCATTTTATTTTCAGTGAAAATAGTGGTATCTGGATCAGCCAAGAGTCCTGAATTTCAATTCTCCTGAATGTAGAAGTCACCTTTAAATGTGCCAGGGAAGTGAATGCTACTGCTGATATGACAGGACAGGTTAGTAAAGGGAAAAAAAAATACATTAATGCAAATAAGAAAAAAATTTTCTATCAGCTTTAGAAGATACCTTCAAAAGCCAGGGATATAATATTTTACCAGTCTCTCTTCCTAAAGAATGTTCCAAATCCAAATTGTGTAAGCCTTTTAATTGTACTTGTAACTCTGATGGAAATGAAAATAAGTATTTTTATTAGCTTGAGTTTAATACCAGCTTACTTTCAAGAAAAAATTATTTATTCATCCACATGACTAAGAAAATGGTTTGGATTAAAGTATTCTCATACAAAAGTGGTGGGAAGGTAAAATACAATTAGGTTCAGCTAAATAATTTTAATGTTTGATTACAACCGAGCTGTGACAAATTTTCGTGACAGCACTAAGATCCTGATGATAATAGGGTTACATATTCTCTTTAATATAAAATGTGAAATTTATATGCAAAGTGGTATGTTCTCTTGTTGCACACATGTAACTCCCATTAACATTAGTGGGAAATGTATGTGCCTATCAAGAAGAAAATATACCCCATTAAATTCCCAAACATCATGTCAGTTTCTGACGTCTTATAATATGATCTATACTCATACAGCAAAAATTGTAATAACTCAGCCCTGATATGGTGGGTCTATGTTTATATAGGTCTTAAAAGATTTCATGCAGAGTAAGTCCATGCGACTCAAAGATACCTATAGAGAAACTGTAATTAAATTATACCCATGGCAATGACTTGCAGACATACCCTGAAAAACCCTGCAACAGACAATGGAAGCAAAATTTGAGAAGGAGCATAGAACTCAACACAGGCAAATATATAATAATTCAGTAAGAAAAAGTATTGTATACACATAATTAGTCTAAGAACCTGTGGTGGGTTCACCTTGGCTAAGAGCCAAACACCCATCCAGCTGCTCTCTTAAGACCCTTTGATGAGAAAATAGGATAAGAAAACTCATTGGTCGAGATGAAGAGATTCCTTATAAATTACTGTAATGGGCAAAACCAGACTCTTCTAGTGAAAAATAAATTTATTACCAATTAAAATAGATTTTGGTAGTGAAAAACTAAGACACACATAAAAATAACAACTTTTGTCTTCACTTCTTCATGCCCAGCTTCCCAACTTTAGTCCTAACTCTTTACCTCCCTGCCCAAAATAACATAGAGGAGACAGAGGGTGGAGGGGGCTATCATTTTTCTCTGCAAGTTCTTTGTCCTCACAGTTTTCTCCTGCACCAGTATGGGCTCTCCATGTGCTGCAGCTCCTTAAGGAAATACCTATATTCTCCAACATGAAATGCAGGCTGTAGTATGGGTAACTACTCCCATACCTAGAGTGTTGCTGCCTCATCCTCTTCTTCCTTATATTTCTCCTCATCATCCTCCTCCTCCTCTGTTCTGCAGTGGGTCTCTTGGAGCTGCCTGGAACCAGCTGTGTCTGGCATAGGTCAGCCCATTGCATCTTCTCACAGATGCCACTCCTTCAGCCCTCTCACTGCCAACATCTTGTCATTTACATCTAAAAAGCAAACTACTGTACCCAGCCTAGACCAGGATTTATCTATTGTTCCAGGTAGATATACCTGTTAAATCAGCTGGACCTACTTCAGGTTTCTGGGTATCTCAAATGTTTGTAAGGACCTGAGAAAAGACACTGTCTGTGATGCATAGTTTACACCCACAGTTTTCCAGTTCTTTGGTCTGACAGACTCACAAAGTTATCTGTTCTTAATATAAACAGTTCTGAGAAAAACAAACAAACAAAACCAAACCAATAACAACAACAAAAAACCAATAAACAAAAAACCCACCCTTTTTCTCTGCTTGAAAAAAGATATTTCCAAAATAAACCCCATAAACCTGTGTACTTTTTCCAGTTGAAAATGTCTCATGTAAAGGACTGTGACACTAGAGTCTTATACTGGAGTAGTGCAATTCTAACTGGATTAACTAACTGCTATTGGAGCATGTGAGGAGTAGAAAGCTGGAATTCTTCATGAAAAAAAAAAGTTGAGTTGAGAGGTGGAATAAGCAGTTTGCTCAGAATCACCAAAAATGAAACTGCCTGCTGTGATTTTACAGAAATAACAGAAAATATTATGTCATTTGTGCTATTAAATATAAAAAGGTGATCTATAAACATATATCCATGAGATATCACAACAAAAATAACTGTGATTATTCAGAGAAGTGTAGTCATTCGGCAGTCTTTAGCACTTAAATATCCTTTGGTGTGGAATTCTATGTCTGTAATTGTGACCCTACTGTGAAAGCCAAAAGAAGTAAGAAGTAAACATTGGCTTCATAAATTTTATCTTAAAACACTCACCTCCAGATTATTTGAAATAGTTCAAATAACTCTAATGACTCTAATTTCAATAAATAATGTATTATTTTGCATTTTTATTTTAATTTTATGTTCTGAATGTTTTATATTATATAGATTTATTGCATTATATCATTTATGATGGAGTAAAACCCAAATGTCTTTGGGTGGACAAGAGTTCATGTAGTAGCCAATATCACAATAGTAGAGAGTTATTTCCTTTCTTCACTGCCTTAGCCTTCAAGGAATTGATTTTAAGGGCATGACAAAAATAGCTCAGGAAATAGGTCCAGACTCTCAAACCAATGTAGCACAGCAGTTCTGTGATTTCAACAGAGATATGCCAATTCACACCTTCCAGGAAATCTGGTCTTCACACTTAGAGTAGAAATTACAAGATGTATATTGTTTCTTGATGAGATTTATATTATCAAGTACATTCTGTGGAGTTTTCCTTGATAGCTCCAGGGGAGAAGATATTTACACGAGTCATTAACATGTCTTGAGATATCACAGAATGTCCTGAGACTCATCAGCCTTTTCTGCCACAGGAGAAAAGGTAAGACAAGCAGCATTTTCAGCTCTAAAATATCTCTGGTTTATTGGAGAGAATGTCCTCTACACCTCTTCAGTCTTTGGATTAATATATTTGGATAATAGTAAAATTTATCCATATATATCTTACTTCCATTTTGAAGTGTTCAAGTGGCCACATTAGGATTCATAAATAACTTCCTTTAAAAATAAGGAATTAAAAATGGGTGATGTAAAACTCAGCAAAATACCAAAGACAAGTAGAGAGGATACTGTGAGGTCAGAGAAGGGAGAAGTGAAGCATTGCTAGAAATATTGAAAGTCCTCAATCAAATGCCTCTTAATATTGAAATTATGTTTTTCCCTGCATATATATCTGATTTCTATGTCTTTACATGGAAAGGTTTGTAACATTTTTCTCCTTTGGTTGTTCAGTGTGATTAAATCCCCTACTGAAAAAAATACAGACAAAAGTGTCAACATAAATATGTATGCTTTGACAACTTCCAAATTTTATCTGAATTATGTCCTTCAGATTTCCAAGTCTGTAATACCAGATTTAGCTACAAAAGGTGATGTTTTTCAGGTGCAGTTGTTGTTCAAGTAGCATATGTGCCAGACAAAACTAGGAGTCCTTTGAATAGATCCTTTGCAAAGGATCACTACCTTTCTTTCTTTCTTTCTTTCTTTCTTTCTTTCTTTCTTTCTTTCTTTCTTTCTTTCTTTCTTTCTTTCTTTC
>JANHGL010013084.1:86668-109967 GCA_024611195.1 Ceyx melanurus | reverse complement strand
CTGAGCTCCCCCCTCAGTCTCCTCTTCTCCAGGCTAAAGAGCCCCAGCTCTCTCAGCCTCTCCTCAGCAGGGAGATGTCCTAAAGCCTTTGCAACCTCCAGCCTGAGTAAAGCTCTCCCTCTCACTCAGCTCCTTAGTTTACAAGGCAAAACCACTCTTCCAAATATTCTTGCAGCACACACCAAACAACCTCACTGTCGGGCCTCAGATTTCAGTATGATTGGTAATCAGTGCATCAGCCATCAGAAGTGGGTTATTAAAATATCTGTCATGATGAACAATGTAAAATAAATGCAGATAAATTGTATTATTCTGGGTCATTTAGTTTTAAGTGCAGCAACCTCTGTGTTTTTTGCCACTTAACTGATATGCAGCATGAAACAGCGCAAATAAATACAGATGTAGAGAACATTAGATACACTTTGTAAGAGCAAATTATGCACGTTCACATTTCATTCTAGCTAGATCAAAATTAGATGGTTTTCCTCCATTATCTCAGTGGATACACTAAAAGCCAGTGATTTATGAAAGAAACCGGTGTGAATGCCATTATAATTGATTAACCTAAGAGACTGGTGACCTACTTATAGGTATACAAATATGATTATAATTGTGTGGTAAGTAATTGAATGTTCTGCAGGACTTCTTTATAATGTGACTGTGATGCATAAAACCAAGAGGGAAACAAAGGGTTTCAACCCTGCTCAGTGCACTGAGATCCTACGAGAGATGCTGAGTTCCTCCTGCTCCTTTTGAGGTAAATAGGTGTTAAGACCTTGTAGAATCAACCCCCTCCAGAATGGCAGTGTTTCCTATAAATAGACTACTGCTAGCACAAAAGGCTCCAGCTGGCTTTGTGGCTGGGGTAACTTTTGACACATTGAGCAAATGACACTGTCTGGAAGCTGCTGCGTGCAGACTTCTCCCAAATCATCACCCTTGGAGCACCTTCTCAAGGATTTCCTCTGGGTCAAGAAAGGGGGAGAGGCAGATCCAGATCCAGACCAGAAACTGTGTAGCTAGAAAATGAATCTATGGGTTTGTATTTCTATTCCACCCCTTGGCAGCAGGACTCAGCACCACTGCAGTGGGTCTGGCAGTCCACCAAACCTCAGGTCTCCATCAGCTGTGTCTGAGACTCCACCATTGCTGCTGTGTGTGCCAATGGGTATGTGTTACAGGCACAGGCAGGACACACCAAAGAGCAAGAGCATCTCACTACCTCCAGTGGTTTGCAATAACATAAAGGAAGCAGCAGATGAAACAGTCCTCAAGTGCTGGCAGCTTGTGTGTTCTACACATGTTATCCCAACACCTCTGCAGAGTGCACCCTGCTGGACTGTGTACCAGCATCAGCCAGCCACAGCTGCCTGGAGGCTCTCCTGACATTATTATGTGGACAGACTTTCCTGTATCTTTGGCTGCCCCTTCCCCCGACTTAATTTGTCTGAACCCCTCTGCATGGACATGGGTAGCAGAGCTGTAACCTCTAACAATGACACACACTAGCTCTCTGCAGAACAAAATTCTAGATTCCTAATTTGAATGACTAAATATACTGAAGCCCAGTGATGAATTATTTACAATTTATACAGATTTTGATGCTACTCAGTGAATGTGTAGTGTTCAGCGGGCTGCTGAGGGATGACTTGAATGCACTTTTGCAATTGTGAGTCCCTCTGCCTATAGCTCCATCATGGAAAAGCATCCATTTAACTCCCCCTGGGATAAATCATCTGTTACAACTCCCTAGCCTGGAAACCCTGGAGATGATGTGGGAGCCAGGACTTGCTGGGATGGGATTGACTTAATTAGCACTGTGTCTGAGGAGGGCCATAACAGTGTAATGAAACAAATAGAATAAAAGCAGTTTAAAGTGACTCCAGTGGATTGACAGGCACTTGCTGCTGACTGTGGACTGGCCAGGATTTTACACATGCATGCAGGGCAATGCAATGATCATGTTTTGCTCATTGGAGGAAATGGATGGGAAAGAGGCTGCTGGTAGGGTCACTGCAGCCCTGCAAGACCTTACTGGTCTATGATGTGTGCTCAGGTCAGAAAGGTGGAAAACATTGCCAGCAGACCCCTGCTGCCACCACACACCTGGCTTCGTGTCAGCCCTGCTTGTGGACAGCCAAAGCCACCAAGCCCTAAATCCTCACGTGGTGTGGAGTCAGGTCCAGCACACACAGCTCCTGCAGAAGTTGCAGTCAGGGATGCACTGCAGCACTGGGAATGCATTGCAGCACTGGAATGCCTGGGCCCCCCAGGATAACCCTGCATCCAGCTCCTGCTGAAGGTGTCCCACTGCTGGTGAGGGTCTCTGGGAGGCCTTACAGGACTCCCGTCCTCTCTGCACCCTTGCCCCAGCCTCTTGTCAAGCACAAAAAGGTGATGGCCTCACTCTGCCCTGTAGCAGAGTAACACATCCACTCAATTGCAAAGTCAAACACATATCTTAGATAAAGTTTTGCACCCCGCCTCATGAGGAATGTTTGACTTCTTCCTCCATCCTTTCTGATGCTGACAACTGACGAGGGATGACCCTCAGGTTCTGCTTTTTCAGGGTGTTTTGTGTTCTTTTCCATATTCAGTTGTATGGAAGAGGAATACATTGGCCCCAGAAATGCTGCATTTGAGAGAGGTGCTATCTTCAGAGTAAATAGTTCAGGATATTTTTACAGTTGGCATAAATACACTAACATTGCTTGTATGGATGTTATCATGCCTGGGGCCAGTAAAGAAAGTGTAAGGAAAGAAAAGAAAGCCACAGGTTAAACCCATACTTTGCAGAAATCAGACTCTTCCTTTTAATTTTAAAACTTCTCAAATTCTAGCCATCAAAATGGATCAGTAAAGTACAAACAGAGCTGCCAGGTTGCACTATTTTGAAGCAGAGAGATGACTTCTAGCTTGGGCAACTATTCTGACTGCAAAATATAATATACACTAAAATGACAAAGCATAATGGTGCAAAAGACCACTACCTTCCATGCTGTCTTCAGTCCATATACAGCCATATGTCTATACCACAGGGAACTGGAGTTGTGCTCAATTGTATCAAGTTCTGAGCATTGCCCAGCTACCAAAACCTAGAGAGAACTCCCAGGGACAGATTAGCTGAGCTAGTGAAGTGACACCTGCAGCTTTGCTTGACCAAGGGGAGCATAAATATACCCAGAGTGTCTTTCCTCATGGCTGAACTTCTCACCACTGCTACAGAAGCATTTCTGTTGTGGCTTGACCCAACCCACTATTGCTCCAAGAGGCTGGACTAAGCCTCACTCACACAAGCCCCATAGAAATTTCATTGCTTCAGCACTGTGAAATACCTCTTTCTACATATCTTTTCCTCATGCCTAGCAGCAGCAGCATCTGGACCAAACCCTCAGCTTCTGTTTACTCCCTTATTTCAGACCTTTCCTCTTTTCAGTTGCATTCTACAAGTCCAAGTGCAGGGACAAACCTTCTCATGTAAGCTGTGGGGCCAAAAGAATCCCTGTGGGTAGCACCTGCACCTCTCAATCCCTCCACATATATCAACTGCTTTTCTTTCCTAAGCGTTGCTGGGAGCGAGGACAGTCGTGTAGTGAAATAATCCCAGCTTCAAGCCTATTGCAGAAATTAAAAATGACTTGCTTCTAGTTGGATGCAAGGCTTACTAATTACCCACCAGCATTCGGGTGGCAAGTTTGCCACATGAATTATTGCATGTCCACAGAAGTGTTCCACTGCTAAGGTTATTAGCAGGAAAACAGGAATTCAGTTGGAAAGCATTAATAAACCTCGAAGACAACAGCTATTATGGTGATTGATCCACTATCCATGTGTACACAGCTCATGCAGGATGGAGGAGCAGAGGTTACTGCACGGAGAGGGTATGCTGAGCGGTGGGAAGGAAGGCAGGGTTGTTGTAGAGGTCAGGGATAAAAATGGGTACTGTCAGGTTCAAAAGCATTTAAAAAACCCACACATCTTTTCCAAAGCCGACTCAAAATTAGATTAGTTTAATAGTCTGCAGCATTTGCTACTTAGACCGTTGCTTGCTTGCTTTTATTCAACATGGCCAATGAAAGCAGAAGAGATTTGCGTGTGTGACAGGGCAATTCCTGTGTTTGGTCCCCAGGACCAGGGGATGCTGCAATGCAGACACAGCAGATGCCCCGAGGAACAGACCCAATAGTGCCAAGTGCATCCGTGCCTCCTCCTGAGTGGACTGTTAAAGTCACCAAATTGCTTCAAGGGCTGAAGGAGTATTAAGAAGAGAACTGAGCTGCTCACTGTAATGGCAGGAATTTCTCACCCAGCACACTGGGGCTGCTGCTCTCTTAGCGATGAGTAGCTGTGCATTTGGAGCACCTCACTTCTCTGCTTGTGTGCATCAGGGGTCTGTCCTTCTGTACTCAGTGGAGTAAGTCTTCAGCTTCTCCAGATAAGGATGCTGATAAGAAAAAGAGAAGGTGAACCTCAGCTGACTTGTCTGGCGTGTTAGGAGCATGCACACCTGAAGCATCATTAGGAACACGTTCACCCTCTGCCTTCCTGGAAGCCTCCCCTCCTGCAGGGTTATCACAGCCCATTCCAGCAGTACAGCTTTTGCAAGAGCTGAATGGAAAACCTGTGGCCACAGGGGAGACAGAGCATGGGGAATTCAAGTCCCTCCACCCAGGACCACCACTGGAGCTGGGTGCAGTCTGTGATCTACCCCAAATTGTTCAGATCGTGGTGTTACTGTTAAGTTCATGCCAACTGCACTATAGGGTGTTGAGCTCATTGCAGTATTTTTCCTTCCAAAAGGAAATAAAAACAAACTCTTGCCAGTTTATTATTTCAGCTAATTATATGAACCAACAGTATTTCATCCAAACCATTTTAGGAAAATAATTGGAGAATGTTTGCAAAACCTAAGCAACCATTTTTCTCCTGCCAGGGTGGCAGATGCAAACATAAAGAGTAACATGTCCATACATCTCCAATCTCAACTTCTTATGAAACAAAATAAAAGCAATCTGGTTGTGAACTGATCCAAAGCAAATACAATATTTCAGAACACTCCACATTTAGTTGGTGGGGCTGATTTATATGATGCAATCTGAAGAGCAGAGTGCAAATACGGAGGGGAAGGCTATTTCCCCTTCACACTTTCTTACCTCCCAGACATTGTTTTTGTTCTGCATGTGAGTGGGGAGCCCTTGGCCTATGCAGCAGCCACCTTTGAAGGATGAGCACTTGACAGGTTTCTATGGCACTTCCAGCAAGGCTTGTTTGACAAGCCAGAGGTTGCCTTTGTCATATACAGTGCTTGCCATTTAGTGTGTGAGCTGTGAGATCATTGCACAGTGGTCTTCAAAGTAAGTATTGCTGAAAGCATCCCCTGCTGGACATCAATTTACAGGTGCTATATCTACTCCCAATGTACAGATGAAAAGAGAAGGAGGGAGAGGATGATCTCTTTCTCAGGGCAGCTCCAAGCACAGGCTGAATCTCAGTGACAGCAGCCAGTGTGCCAGCAGGGCAGGAGCACCTCGTGTGGTACCCTCTCCTTTGTCACACACCATCTTAGAGGCAAAGAGCTCATTGCATTTGAGGTTTCCACCACCTCTTTTCTGAAGAAGTGTTGCTCCAGTCATTGTCTCTGTTCTATTTTTAGATTTCATGGTTAGTTTCCAAGATTTAGTGGCTTTCGTCAGGCAGAACACCACCTTGGGTCTGTGTCACTGCAGCCCTACTTAGAGATAATTGCCAAAGTAAATCAAAAACAAGGGAAAACCCAATAAAAACTGAAAATCTTATGCTTTAAAAGTGTTTTAAAACAGGACAAAACAAAATGAAATCAAAAGAAAAAAAAAAAAAGAAAAAAAAAAAGAAAGCAGGAGAAAGAAATACCAAAAGGATAATTATAATTTTCAGTAAGGAGGCCATTGAAGGATTTCCAAAACCAATTCAGTCCCAATTCTCAGTTTGCCTTGCTAAACCTTGATCCATCATTTTGCAATGAGCCCAAGCATCCCTTCCTCAGGGACTTGCAGTCTTTCTGAATAAAATCCTCCAGCCCTCCATCATGGGCTGCAGTTGGTAAGGTTGCCAAGCACCTGCTCCAGAGGGCTGCTGTTGCTGCCTTGGGCTGAAATGCTTCTGAGTCCTTCCACAGCTTAACCCCATCCCATTCCCTGTTCCCTGGGAGAACTGAAGCTGCATGTTGCTCAAAGGCTACACAGGGCCAAATCAATTTACATCCAGGCACTCACAATATCTGGGCTGCAGTGGCCTCATGGTATCACAGGCAAGGGCAAGATTCCACCAAACTGACCTATGCCTCCTAGGAGTGAGGGAGGTAAAATATGAGAATAAATGCAAAAATTCAATTATTTCTTGGCTGCTTTCACCTTGTTTCCAGCCATTTGTGCATTTTGCACAGCAGTGGTGTGAGGAGTGCTCCTGGGGAAGGACTGCACCCCAGGACCTGAAGATCCCTGCTACCTGGCTTTCACAAGCAAGGCAAAACAGCCACCTGTACAGCAGTGGAAAAACTGATGGCAATGCCAATAAGCAGAAACACTAATTAATACCCTCTTCGATTCAATTCATTTAGGACTCAAATTGCTAACCAAAGCTCTTCTTTCCCCTCATCTGGATACTGCAAACCTTCAAGCAAGGCTGGATGTTTCCCTCTGCTCCACAAGGAATCTGGCTGCTCCCTGGGCACTGAGCTGTAATATAAACTGATTTATTTCACAGCCCTGCTGGTGGGTGGGTCAGGATTCCCACTACATCCAAGGCCTTTTCTGCAATGAAATGCACTTGATGTGGAGGTCACCTAAACTACACTGTGTTCTGTTCATAAGCATTTTTCAATTAGCACTGAAAACTCTCTCCAGTCTCAAAGTTCAATATTCAAAGTGTGAGGGTTATTTGAGGTTGACCATGGTCTGATCTGGGTCTGGCCCTCCATCTATTTTCTAAACACTGACTAGTCTACCATTTTTATTTACTGTTATTAATACTCCCTTAATGTAGACTCTACCTAGACTTGCTCTGGCATGTGCTGTACTCCTCGTTCTTGTGCTGAGCAGCATTCCATCATCAGAACCCAGCCATGACCTGACGACCTGAATTTGCAAAGGCACTTTGTTTCTTACAGAAGTCATGTTATCAGCAGAAAAAAAAAAAAAAAGCTCCTTCTTTTTCATGGCAAAGTGGTCTGTTCTGCTCCAGATGAAAATGGGAATGTTTCCATAATTACACACTGACATGTGTTGAACAAGCTGGCTATTTTAACTCTGTGTGGCCAGATTTATCAGATTTATTCCATCTAGAAGATAGATTTATCCTTTCTAGAGGAAGTCACATCACAAATAAATAACTTCAGTGGTACATTGGAGTGTTTGAAAAGCAAGTTATTTGGCAAGTATTCTCCCTTTCTTTTCCTCCTTATTCACACAGTTAATAGGACCATTAACAAAAACACCCTGGGCTAAAAGTGTAGCCTTGGAAATGATGAGATGGCCTTACTACTCTTCCACGTCATGAAGTTTTGAGTCCCTTTTTCTTCTTGCTCTCTAGAGACTTCATACGCTGTGGTATTTTCTGAGTCGCTGCTGCCAGCCAGGGAGGGTGGCCAAGAGATGAGCAATTTGTGAGGTGGGGAGAATTTTATTTGGAGCCCTCCTTGAAGGACAACAGCTCCTTGCTGTAATTACAGTTCTGCAAATCTCCTTGTGCATCACTGGCACCTCAACCCCTTGCAGGCACTGGGCCTGTTTGCATGTAGGAAGGACAGAGATGCCTTCTTGGATGGGTCAGCACAGGCACTGGCTCTCCCTGCAAGGTTGTTTCTTTCATTGCCTTGGTCCCTTCTCGCTGCAAGCATGACAAATGCCAGAGCTCTTCAACCATTTTCCTCTAGGAGAATTAAAGTTTCAATGATTAACCTTTATAAATTACAACAGCAATGCTCTAAATAATAAATAGTTTCTGGCCAGGTCTGGCCCTCTGAGCTATTATTCCCCAGCATGATATGCTGAGCCCCCATCTGCATTTATTTTCCATACCGTATTCAAGTCCTCTTATGTCATTGAGATAAGCAGTCAGGAGATATGTGTTTTCCAAAATGATGTCCTCATTCATCATTTCTTCCTCGCTGCTCAGCCTGATTACATTTAATTCAAGAAGAAAGAAGCCCTGCCTGGGCCCACTGAGCATATAAGGTTAAAAAAGCAATACAAATGAAGCAATGGCTTCCTAGAGGAATGGCTACAGAACACAAAATAACAGCAACTCTTATCAGCACCAGAGCTGTGTACTCTCTTCTTCAATTCCAGAGAAAACTCAGAGCACAAATGACCCATTCATCAAGATCAGCAGGTACAACTCTGCTTTAAACACATATGCACAACAGCAACCACCCTCTCCATTAATAGGGAATGAGCATTGAGCATTAATTTCATCTGATATTAATGCGAAGCTTAATTGCAAGTCGAGATAGGGGAGTGAAAGCTTACTGCAGTCTGAGCCTTTTCCAGTGACACTTGACTTAGGGAGAAATATCTTTTGTTTCTACAAGTTCTTCTCCGGCGCAGTATTTGGCTGTTCCAGGATGCAGCAGGAAGAAATATTGCCAAAATTTGTCTATGCACAATGTGAGCAGTGGCTTTCCAAGCCCGGGGAAGGATTTCTCTGACTTTCCATGCTCACCATCTCCGTGGCTTCCTAGGCTGCAGCCTCTGGGTGTGTGGAGCCTCCTCAATGAGCAGGAGGGGAGAGGCATCCCCCACCAGCAATGCTTCCTTGTCCTCTGCAGGGGTGCAGCCATCATGAGCAGCTCTTGGCTAGCCTACACAGAGCAGTGCAGCCTGCACCAGCTCTGAGCCAGGGAGCCCTGCTCTGTCCTGGGTCCAATGTGCCAATCCTGCACCCTCCTGGGTGCCAGCACAGCCATTACTTGTTCTTGCATTGCTCAACAGCAGAGATGATGCTGTTGGGAAGTCCTGTGTGCAGGCAGTGGCTCAGCTTGGCATGGAATTCCCTCATGATGCTGGTGGGAAAGGGCATTAGGGATCCTGGCTGGTGTGTAGCTCTGCGGTGTGGAAGTGACAACCGCCCAGGCCCTCTCCCCCCACCAAACTGGGCTGGCTGCTCCAGAGCCAGGCTGGCACCCGTGTGCTTGCAGAAGGAATTTCCCACTAGGAAAGGCGGTTTGCATAGTTTCTCTAATCAGACTTCAAAGAAACACCAAAGGAGCCAGAGAAATGAAAACATACTGAGCCAGCCAAATGGGCAAATAAACACAGGCAAAAAAGCCAGAATCTGAGACCAAATGAATTCAGACCAAAACTTTGGATTGAAGATGAAAATTGGAAGGGTCTTAAAGAGCTGGGTGGCTTTCCAGTATGTCAAGAGGGCAGCAAATCCACAGCTGCAGGCTTTTGCCCACAGCCACAGCACCAGTGTGGGTGTGCAGCAGCTCTGGGGCAATAAGGCTGCTCATCCCACCCCTCCAAGGGAAGAAGTGCTCTGGAGGCACTGGGCTCACAACTCCCTCCACCTCTCTGGGGTTTAAACTTTTTTTTTTTTCTTTTTTTCTTTTTTTCCAGAGAAGTTTATGTTCCCTGTAGAGAATCTTTAATATTCTTTGGAAGCTATTCTGCAAAGAAAACCTCCTCCCACATATGTTTTCATCAATACTGATTTGGAGAGCCCTCTGTAACTCGGTTTGCATGAAATGCAAATGATCAGAGGCAGTCCTTAGCACTGGCACTGTTTTGCTACCTGTGCATCTGAAAATACCTGAGACACCCTTTCAAAAGACTATGACATAGCCAACAAACAGGGTGTCTGCTGCATTACCCATTTTCATGACATTTTGCTCTCAGTGCCCCATGAGTGCTTTTGAAACACAGCCTCAAAAGGACAGAGACACTGAGGTCTCTCTGAAGGATAATTCATCCTGATTTATTTCCTTTCCTTCAGAATGGTCCAAACTCTAAGCTCTTTATCGGCTTAGGGTTTCACCCAGCAGCAATAGCACTTACTGGAAGTAGTTTCATTGGCTCCAGTGGATCCTGACCTGTAACTTGCATTTCAAAGTGTCCTCCTAGGACCTAATGCAACAGGTTCTCCAAAAGGTTATGGAGAGCAGACAGAAACCTCCTAGATATAAATACAAGAGATATACGTGCAAAAGTTTAGTGAAGATTCATCCTCCTCCACCTGGAGCAGATTGCATGTTTGTGTTGATGGCATGGCTGTAAAAACTCAAAACATAACACAAATAGTAGTGCAATATCAGGAAGACACCTGTTACTCAACCCCATATAATACAAGCAGGCATGAGCTGAATAGAAAAACAGGATTGTGTATCAGAAGATTTTATAGCAGAGCCATGGCTGGGAAGAAGAAAACATAGTGAGATACCAGAAAATCACCCAGAAAGTCTTTTTTTCAGCAGGCAGCAGTTACTGGTGATGTAGCCAGTGTACAGACTTCTGGCATAGAGAAACAAAATTCTTTCTAGGGGCCCAGAAAAAAAACTGGAGTTGGGAAAGAAACAGCCCATAATTTGTCTGTCCCAGAGCCTGACTGGCCCAAGCAAGCCCATGTTCAAGTTTCCCTTGCAGAGGAACTCCTAGCACATGGCTGGGGAGGCAGGGCAGCTGGCCCTGCTGCCATGTACAACAGGCTGGGACCACAAGGGAAGGAAGCTGCATTATTCCTTTGAAGCTACAAAAGCAGGCAAAATGTAATTATAATCACCCAAACTGGAGTTCTGCCAGGACATCAGGGCTAATGGTCTTGCTCTTGCAAGAAGTGCCATGGGATTTTTCTAATGATCACAAGTGGTCAAGACCTCAGTTTCACATCTCATTTGGAAGATAATGAAGAAGTCTCCCATTTATTTTTGGTCCGAAGGGAGGTAAGGACAAATTGACTATGTCAAAGGGCACAAGAACATAGAAATGTAGATTCTTTTGCTCAGGACGTGACTGGGAGCTCTGACAGCCAGAAGGGATGACTGAGGGAAAACAAGAAGCAGGGAAGAAACACATGTGATTTCATACGACTCTTGTTAGCACTTCAACTTTTTCTGAATCTGCTGTGACTCTGGTGACATTGCTGAAAGGAAGGTGAATCTTTTTTTTTCATATGAGTTATTCCCACTCTAAAATATATTTGGAGGGAACGAGTTTATAAAGCTATCGCTGAGATAATTGGCAAGGATACTCCACTCTCCCATGAAGGTTATGAGTGGGTTACAAGAGGGTCTTCACTTTAAACTCAGAGCAATGAGAAATTAATAGATCTTGCAGTGTCAGTCCCAAGGCAGAGGATCATGATAAACTGGAAAAAGGCAGAGAAGCTCTCTTTAAGTTATGAAGCAGGGGGAAGAGAGACGTATCAGACCCCTGGGAGTTACACAAATTCAAAGTGACATGTCTGCAGAACACAGGCGTGGTGATTGCCACTGGAAGGTCAGTGCAATTGGAGAGGACAGATACTGCCTTATTCTCCAAGGAGAAGCAGGCATGGCATCTCCCGAGACCCTGCCTGTTGTTTACCTGGAATAGGGAGCTCTGCCCTGGGAAGCTGCACCACACTCATCATGGGCAAGTGCTGCCTTTTAAAGAGAAAACTGCTGTGCACACAGAGAATGATTGCCCTTCTTTCAGCCATGATTATTTCTGTACCTAAACCATTTGCACATCCTGCATTGCCCCTTTTTTTCTTCTAGGAGCATGAGAAAAAAAAGTGATTACACCCTAGAAAACTGTAGAGAAGGGTTTGGACAAGAGGAAGAATTGGCAAAGGCTGTTCTGGAAGGTCATTACGTGGGTATTGGCTGTTGTATAGATGGAGCTGCCGGAGTGGAGAAAGAACTGGCTGTGATATTGATGAGAATGAGTAGTTAAATGAAAGCCATTTGGGTTGCAAAATATAGACTGGCATTGGAGTCAATCCTGGAATCAGTTTAATTAATTTGTATGATCAATAACCTGGAAGGATGAAGGCACAGACCAGCAATGCAATTTGTTCATGGTACAAGATGATCACGTAGGAACTGTCAGCAATGGGACAATGCTCTCCAGCTCAGACTGGGACAAGTGAGGTGCGTGCAAAGAGCACATGAAAATATGATAGGCACGAGAGGCACATTGCAAGGGTGTGCCAAAGGGACCTCAGCCAGTGGGGTATCTAAGGCATGCTGGTGTCAGCAGGAAAATGGGCATATCCTGCAGTGCTGTGGGCTTTGATTTCTTTGTATGGGGATGAGCACCAGTGACACATCAAAGGTAAGGAGAGCTCACAGATTTAGACATGTTTCCATGGAGCAGAGACTGAGCAAAGATCAGCTGCCCCAGGATCCAGGATGGAAACTGGGAGACTGGCCTGTGAGGATATGGGTCACTATGAGATGGGACAGACAGGGCACTGTGCTGGCAGAAAAGTAGGATGGAGAACTGGGCTTCATGCTCCTCTGCTGGATTTAAGAACTTCCTGCATTTCAGCCTTCAGGTGAGCAGGGACAAAATGTAAGCTGAAAGATCTGGTGGCAGGACTGCCCTACCACTACCCCATGCAGCTCACCACTACCCCATGCAGCTCACCACTACCCCATGCAGCTCACCACCGCCCCATGCAGCTCACCACTACCCCATGCAGCTCACCACCACCCCATGCAGCTCACCACCACCCCATGCAGCTCACCACTGCCCCATGCAGCTCAGAGGCTGTAGGAGACCCCTTCAGAGAAGGGCTGATGAAGGTTAGATTAAGTTCACAAAAGAGTTTGGGTAAAACTCTAATAAACCAAATTATCTCTTTTTTTTTGTCCTCCTTACCACCCCCATGAGGGGAAAAAGTGTTTTCCCCTGGCTCTGGAGGAGCCATATGCCCATCTCCCCTGCCAGCACTCGTGCAGGAGCCATGATGTGCCAGCCAAGCCATGCAGCAGCAGCAAGGGGATTCTTGCAAACACCCTCCTATTGCTGGGGCTGGCAGCGAGGGGGAACGTGCCTCAGCCCTGAGCAGGGGACAGCAGTGTGACTTCTGTTTCTGAAGCAAAGGAGAGAGAGCATACAGGAGGGGAAGGACATAAATGTCAGTCCTCAGGGAGAGAGGCTGAAAAATCCCTCGTGTTTGCTGATCTGCAAACCTTGTCAGAGGCTTTCGATTCTCTCAGAGCACAAAAAGGAAGAGACAGATGCTGAGATAATTACTACCCTGGCAAAAAACTTATTCTTGTATCCAGAAGGAGAGTTACGACTTCACAGCTGTCTTCAGGATAGAGTGAAAACATTTTTTCCATGGTACATTGCAACGGCAATTAATTTTCTTGATAAGCTTAAACTAACCTTTATTTTAAAAAGGAAGATAACTTGCATGAAGCATCTTCTCACCTGGCATTTACCAAGGACAATGAGATAGTAATTTGAAAAACAAATGCTTTTTGTTTGGTTGGGTTTTTTGTTGTTTGGTTGTTTGTTCTGTTTTGTTTGTGTGTGTGTGTGTGTGGTTTGTTGCTTTTTGTTGGTTTTCTTTTTGTGTTTGTTAAGCTTCCCGGTGGCTTTTTAAGGTGCTGCAGAGCCTATGACCCCCTTTTGCTCAGGATGACTCAGTGTTTATCCTTCCACAGCACATTTCCAAATGCTCAGGGCCTTTCAGAGCTCAGCCTTTGGGGCCAAACCTTGGCACCAGTTCTCTAAAATAGGAAACTATTTCTTCTGGAGGTTTGATCAGAGGGTTGGACCATTTTCTTGCATAGCAGGCATGTGAAACAGGTCAAGTTCTCTTCTAAACAGAATTAGTTGGGAAGTTTTTCTGAGGAGTTTCAGCCTTTCAGCAGATGATGATAAAATGTTAAATTCTAAAAGCTGTCCCCTTGATCCCAGTGCTCTCTTTCAGATTTATAGAAGACTTTCCCCCTAGATTAACTTTGCTGAAGTGCTTTGGAGAGGAAGAATGCCCCATTAATGCTCAACAGTATTCTATTATACTAAATAATGCCTTTATCTTAATGAAAACAATATCTGGATCATTTAAAAGAACGCATTCTAGCTTTTTAACCAACAAAACATTTGTAGCAATACATATGTAATTATTGCCAAGAACATGACAATATCTCTTTCTGAATTACAATGGAGGAGGCAGTAATGAGCCAAAAGGTACAGTTCAGAGAAAACTAACAGCTTGGTCTTGCTGGTGCTTTTCTTATGAAGCAGTTAGTCAAGATTTCTCATAGAAGTGTGAGTAGCTCCAAGAGCACTGAGGTGGAACCCTTCTCACTTAGCAACTCTCCTACTCCATCCTGCTCTCCCCAGAACCATCCATTGCAAGGAACCTTAGACAGGGACTTCACTCTTTATTCCTAGTAGTGGAAAAGAGCTTCTTGTCAGAAGCAAACCTGATACAGGTGACACAGAGCAACCTGTGCACACTCATCCAGCTTGCAGCTGGGTACTGAGGGCCACGAGATGAAAAGCCCTGAGTGCACTTGCACACTCAGGTTGCCCTGCCAGCAGAAGGTGTGCTGAGAAGCACTGTCAGGTGATGGCAGGGTGGCCTCTGCAGAGCTGCTCTGGGCTGTGCAGGCTCTGGGTGCACAGGGAAGTGCAATGGGGTGATGCTGGTTCCAGGGGTGACGTGATCTGAGCTTTCACCCAGTGCTGAACTGCAGGCAGCTGGAGCTTCTGCCTGCTGCTGCCCAAACTGGCTTTGGTCCAGGGGAGAGTGGCCCCAGCCCTGGGAGCTCCAGGTGATGGGAAATGGCACCATAGCTACATTATGAAGCTCACTTGTCTCACTTGAGCCCCTCTACCTGCCTTGCCCAGCAACATGTTTGAAATCAAAACAACATATGAATAAAATACTGCTATAAAGACAGAAATTAACATTACTCCCTGTGCAAATGAAGTCAGGGTGTCCTAAAAAGGATAGAGCCAGCTCTGCCACAGTAAGGCTTGAGTTCAGAAACATACCAAAGGAAGGCACCAAGAAAAATTTAATCATATATTTCAGGAAACTTATTTGTTGCATTTTACAGCCCCAGGTGCACTTGGTCCAAATAAACCTGTCACTAAAAGGACAAATTTGCCATAGATAAAAGCAGATGGATAAAGCTATTAAGAGTCACAACCTCAGCTGGTACATCAGCCTCCATCCAGGGAGTGGGAGAAGGAAGGGAAGGGAATCAGACAGGTTACCCCAGCAGCACCCACTAGCCCTGAAAGCATTGTTTAGTTTAAAGTTTTCCTACCTTCTTGTCTTTGACGTGTAGTACACAGAGCAACATGATAGAATACCTCCAGTCCCACCTAATTGTTTTGTGGGATGACCTGTCAAAGCATAATTAGATCATTCCATGCATTGTTGTTATGGGGAAGCTTTGTGATCCTTGAATGTCAAGCTGTCACAGAGATAACCTAACCTTTCAAATAACAGTATGCTAGAATCAGGTGTTATTTATTATTGGCAATGTTCTTTATAAGCTGTTGGTGCAGAAACACTGCAAGGGAATGGCAAACCAAAAATCCAAGACACTATAATGATAATATGCAGCAATAATTATGGATGTGAAGCAAAATTGGACCTGATGATGTAGTCTCTGTAGCACTTCAGAGAGCTTCAGAAGCCCTTGTGGAGCACCATAACACACCCTGACCCATCTACTTTAATCTTTGATCTCCTGTACTCGTTTCAACTGCTCCAGCATATCTTGGGACTTCAGATCTCTCAAAACTACAGTGCTGGATTTTAGATTAATACAGAAAGTCTGGACAAGATTGCTTACCAGAAGGAATTAGGTTACAATATTACTTTAGGCAGAGACACCAGTGGGAAAAGAAATAGTTTTATATAAATAACTTCTGCAAAAATATAAGGTGAGCCTGGGATGAATTGATAAGAGAAAACAAATCGCATGCAAACAGATATTTTAACAGACAAAACCACCTAGCAGTCAAATAGGCCAATGAACAGACCAGGGAGGTATCAAACATACTGCAAGATGCAAAGCAGGGCAGGCTAATGCACACACAGAGCAGCACGTGCCAAGGACCAGTCCCAGCTACACCACCCCACTGCCCAGGTAACCTGCTGTGCCCTCTGCCCACTGCCCTGAATGGATAGAGCTATGGCAGCTGGGTCTGTCAGCAGCCTGGAATCCAGATATCCTGAACCCACTTTGGCTGCAAACATTAGGAGGAGATCTGGGAGAGGAATAGATGCAGCTTTGGAAAAAAATCTAGTTATGAAGGTCTCCATTGGCAGACAACCTCTAACCATAACAACAGGTCTTTGTCCTGGCTGTCAACAATTGGCAACTTATTTTCCACCTGAATTTATCTATCCTAGAGATAGAAGAACTCTGCTGCACCCAGCTACCTTCCTCCCACATGTTCACCAACTGTGACTCGAAGTACTCCTCAAGCTTCAGTGTGATAAGGGAAATGAGGCACTGCTCACGTTGATTTCTCAATCCTTGGATCACTCTTGTGTCTCTCCTCTGACATTTTGCCATATTTACCCCATGCTTTCTGAAAGGTGGACAGCAGAAATGAGCACAGCAACCAGCAGCTGTGCACCAGTGCCAAGCCTGTAGGTAACAGAACCTCCCTACTCCTACTGCCTGCTATACTTAGCATACAGCTGAGGAATCTTACTGGTCCTTCAGCTGCAACCACAAGTGGGAAGTCATATGCATTTAGTTTTCTACCATTCCTTTCCTGAGTTTCTCCTTCCTGAGACAGTCTCCTCCTCCACAATTCTGACCTACATTCTTTGCTTCTAAATGCTTGACCTTGTATTTGCATGCCTTGAAACATGCATTTGTCTGTTTGCCCTTGGCTTAGCTAGCTGCCCAAGTTTCATATCAGTAAGTCTCTCCTTGTTTACCACATTTCAAATCTTCATATCACTTGGGCTCCTTATCAGTACTTTCAGAATATTTTTTTTCCATACTGCAGATAAAAATATTACAAAAAGCATAGAAACAAGAAACAAGAGCTGAGCTTTAGGAACAAAAAATTAGATAAACAGCTTTTACTTTGGACATCAGCTGGTCACTCTTTAAACCATTTATTGTGTGACCTAAATATCAAATACCATTCTCAGTCAATAGTAAATATTTGAAAAATCATAAATGCTTATAGGTATCTATGAATACTGGGTCAATGCTATTGGTTTTATTGACCCCAGGCATAGTCTAATGAGAAAACAACATCATGTTAATGTTCTCACAGCCCTGCATTGACTGACATGAATTATCTTACCCTTCTCCAGCACTTTTACTCACCAGAATCCTCCCTTTCATTACTTGACCCAATGTCACTCGCCTTCCCTGACCATGGGACTTTCCTCCAGGTTCTACAAATTGTCCTCGATTTCTAAGATTAACCATTTTTTCCCAGCCTAATGAATCAGGACACTTCTTGAGAAAACTGCAAAGTACAGCTCCTTTTAGGCCCTCCTTGGGTGTCATCAGACTGGGATGTAGGTTTCACACCTCCCAGCTTCTTCATTCCAAACTTAGTCTGAAATAATCAGGAGTGCCACACTGGGGACATTGGTGTGGAAACATCTCTACTAAGTTTGGATCAGTGCACTAACACCACAACAGCTCTGGTGGCCCTTCCTACACTGCAAAATGAAACAGCAGCTCATGCAATACTTCCATCAGACTTACACTGGGAGAGAGCCTGCATCATCTTAATGACCACCTGTTTCTCAAGAACAGCACTTCATAGTAGAGAATTTCCTTTACATTTTGTCAGCCATAATTTGCCCGGAAATCAGTTCAATATTAATTGGATGAGTATCAGATATAGGATTGTTATTAGGACTGTCAAAATGATTCTGCTAATTGACAGTGAATTCATGACAAAGTTGTATTTCCCCTTCTACCATGTGATCCCTCAGAAGTTACCCAAACCAAGGAGCACTGACCTTTTATCAGACATTTTCTTCTCCTCATACCACCCCACAAGTAAGTAGGCTGGGGGTGCACAAGAAATTGGGCAGGGACAGAGTTGGGACAGCAGATCAAAGGGATATTCTGTACCATAGGACTCAGCAATAAGACCAAGGGAGGTTGGCTTCTGTGCAGTGACTGGCTGGGCATCAGTCTGTTGGCTGTAAGCAATAATTTCCATTTACATCACTTGTCTTTCTTGAGTTCTATTTCCTCTCTCTTTGTTATTTTCCTTTTAATTTCGTTATTATGATTGTTGTTGTTGTTGTAGATTCAATTATTAAACTCTTCTTATTTCAACCCACAGGTTTTCTCACTTTTCCCCTGCCAATTCTCTCCCCCCATCCTGCTCCAGGGGGAGTGAGCAGCAGCTGTGTGGTGCTTTGTGGGCAGCTGGGGTTAAACCACAATAGCCTCCTTTTTAATAGGGAAGGTAGGTACCTGCCAGCTCAAATGCTGTGGTGAATTCTCTAACACTGGGAGCTTCCACTTCAAGGGCTGTCAAAGTAACAGGTATGGCCTTGGTCAAGCACAAGAAATTGGGCATAATGCAAGACCCAGTGGAGGGACCCTCCTCTCCCAAGGATTTTTAGGCCAGACCAAACTGTTAGAGAGGTCTCATCAAATGCAAAGCCCAAGCATTTCTCAACCTTACCCATCTATTGGACAGTGCTTCCAGACAGTTCACACCAATGATCTTAGACTCCTCATATGCTGCATGCCTTCCAAGCTTCTGTTTTCACAGGGTCAGCACTTCCATTTGCCTCTTATGTCACTCGTAACGTCCAAGACCTACAAGACAATCAGCAGCTGATGTTTCTCTTGCTCTTTGCACATGCAGCAACAAGGCTACAATTTTGTGCCACGTTTTTCAGCCCGGAGGTTATTGATATTTATAGCAGTGATATAGCAGATCATGTGGACATGGAAAAGAGACAGGAAATCAATTAGCATCGATACACGTCTCCAGACTGTTAACTTGCTCATACAAACACAAACGACCTTCCCTTACAACACCCTGTGGTGCTCAGGATGGAAACAGACCCTGACCATCCTCCAAAGGGATTCAGAAAACAGTAGGGAACACAAATGGGAACTTCTGGAAGAAAACAGCAATTTCTTTGCATGCAATAAAGAGTGCAATGGCCTCACTAAGCACTAAACAGAACTAACAAAACACCAGCAGAATAACAACAGAGTGAAACCACTAAAACTAAGCCATAAAAGAGACATTACTGATTCATGCAGCAATCACAGCTTTTTTCTCACCCTTCTTCTGCTCTGGCAGGGATGCACACAGCAGGCAAGATGCAACACCCTACCTAGTCTTCTAACCCCACTGAAACCCATCCTGTAACCACTGTCCTGCACTGCACCTTGTTCTCTGGCCCAGGAAAGGCAAAATTTCCAGAAACCCAGAACTATAAGCTTAATTTATCATATGACCAAGGTCTGGGGGGGGATGTGGCTGGGAAGATGATAGGTTCTCTGCTACACAGGCACTGGGAGTTGCTAAAGCTCCCTAGATGCCCTTGCCATCGTGCTGCATGTCATATGTTGTCATACATGACACCTGTGGTCATCTCTGCTGCTGCAGCATGATAATGCCTGGTGCTCAGATACTCCAACAGGCTTTTTCATAGATATATTCCAATCTGGGTGAGTAGGAAGGCAAGATATCCTGGTTCTTGTTGCAGATAACTCTAGGTTTTCTAGAAGCTGTAAAGCTCTGCATCTTAGCTTAGGAGCTGCAAAATCAAACCACTAAGGAGCTGTGTGATATCATATGAAACCAGTTCCTTCTGGATATCATCCAAGAGTGAGAATATTCCCATTGGAGCTATGCATAGATGAAGGAACCAGTCCATATGGGAGGGAGAACCACATCAGAGCAAGCAAACAACATTCCTGTGCTATAATACACACAGAGGTCATTGGGATATACCAGCATCCTATCCCTTGCTGGGCATCCCAGCACCCTGAGCTGGAAGGAGGATGGACAGTCCGAGCAGAGCATGGTTAAGGGCCATCATCTCTAAGGTGGGACCCTGTGGGTGTTGAGAGTAACCAACATACATGGCAAGTCAGGTTTCACCTTCCAGCCCAGGCTTTTTGCCTTAGCAAGTCCTTCCCTGCTTCTCCAAGGCTCTTTTCTTTGCACAATACCTCTCCTTAGGTGAGGCACCTCACAGCCCCCCTGGGAAAGCTCGTGCTTACACATCCAGAGTAAATCCCTTGTTATTTGGGAGCCAAGGCAGAGCTCTGCAGAAGCCTTGGCAAGACGCAGAGAGGAGCTGCCGTGCTCCCTGCTGCTGGGCTTCCCTCGGGGGGAGACTCATCCCACAGGGGCTGAGTCAGATGGAGACACGTTCATGTCTGCCAGCAGACTGCCAGCTAAAACAAGCCCTTGTTCAAATCCTAATCCCACTCGAGCTCCCTCTCCTAGGTGGTTTGGTCTGGAGCAGAAAGAAGGCACCAGGCAGCAAAAGAGCTTGCAGCTGGTGGGTATGCAGGGCACCGGGCTGCTCTGAACACACCAAAGAGCTCAGGAAGGGATGCAATGTCCCCTTTGCCTGATCTGATTCAGGCCACGTTGCTCCTGGCATCCCCACCAAGTGCTGGGGCTTGCACCCACCCTGTCCCTGCTCCCCCTGCCATTGCTGCAGGCTCTGCACCCACACACAGGCTGGCCTCAGAAGTTCTCTAAAAATGCAGTTCACTGTCTCAAGCTGCCTGTCCCCAGACCGACAGACTTGAAAAACATTAGAACTTTTAGAAAAAGAACTTCTTGTAAACATCTGAAGGATATTGTGGGCCAGGGCCAGGATGCTCCTCATGGTTACCTTCCCACATCAAATCCCTTCTGGGCTTTGTATCCCCGGTTTGAGCATCTCATCATCCTCAGCACTCGGTGATTCACCAGCCTGAGCCACACTAGGCAATTCTGCATACGTCTGCTGTTCCTGTCAATCTGTCTCCTTGTGTACAGACAGGGAGAGAGAGAGCAGAGATCTCTGACAGTGGGCAGATTAATAATACATTTATTTTCTCCATGCATCATGAGGAAGAGGAAGAGCCGTAATTCAAGAGCCTCCCTGAGAGTTTTGCAAATTCTTCACGACAGGAGACAAGAGCAGGAAAGGAGCTTTTGTGCTTCAGCTCTTTAAAGCTGGTGCCACTCTGTATTTCAATGTAACATTTAAAAGGAGCACAAAGAACTGCGTGTACCATAAATATAAAGTGAAGATATTAAACCAGTCGATACAGAGCATCATTTTTCATAAGCTCTCAGGATCAGGAGATAGCAGGAAAATGTGGGTCTCTATGGTGTTGAGGGCTCCTCAGTATCTTTAAGGAAGAAATGGTTGAGCTTTTCAGGTCCAGGTTGGAGTGGAACTCACCATGGCACTGCAAAGCAGGGCTGGGCTGCGACACCAGGGTAGGTCTGGTTCTTCTGCACTGCCCTTCTCACGGGCACGCATCTGCTTGGCAAGTGAAAGGTGCTTTGTTTAAGGAGAACAGCAAGGTCTAAAGAGCCAAGGAGGAAATCTGATAACGCCAGAGGTAACTGGCATTATTTCAAAGCTTGCAGGCAAGAGCATGGCAGCTTCTGCCTGCCCGGGCAGTGCCCTCTGCTGCCTTTCCCACCGGTGAGATGCTTTCCCAGCTCTCCCTTCCAAGATGGGTTTCTGTTCCCATCTCCTCTTTAGCTCTCATCTTCCTAAAGTTTCCCCAATGCCTGGATGAAAAGAATGAGGCAAGGAGAGTACACGCTGTATTTCTCATCCACTTAAATATTGGCATTCCCGTTTAGGGAAGGAAATTGTTATTTAAAAAGCCAAAGCTATTTCTTCACAGTGCTTTTTTTTTTTTTTTTTCTTCCCCATATCCTACTACGTTTGCACATTCACCTACTTTTGAACAAAGGGAAGAAGATGAGATTTTCTGATACTGGCGTTGTTTTACATATCTGACGGGTAGGTACAAAACGGGGCAATAATGAAGGCATGTTGGTGTGTATTAATCAGAAACACAGAAAGGCACAGGCTGAGACTAGTAATTTATATGTCTTTTTCCTCACAGGTTTTTTTTTAAACCTCAAGGAGATAAAAACGCAGAGAAATCAGAACAAAAATTACTTTTAGATGTCTGCATTTCAGAGAGCAGATCTGAGCAGGTCTCCTCAAACATGTCAGCCCAACAAGCTCCTGATTTCCTTAGGGTTGCGTAAAGTGGAGCAAAACCAGCAAACTATAGCAAACCCTAAAATAAGATATTCAGACCAGGATGAGCTGGGACAAACTGAGCTTCTGGGTTGGCCAGGAGGCCTTCAAGCTAACCTGGTCAAGAAACTGTCTTTCAAATTCACAGTTTACCCAGAGGTTGAGGAGAGCAGTATGGAGAATAGTCTTTCCTAATGGCCAGTAACTGACCTGAGACCACAGACACAATCAGCGTAAGAACTAAAATCACTTTTCTTTTTAAAACTACTGATAAAAATGACAGCACAGGATCATTTTGCCAATGGGCAGCATAAGCCATGCCAATAACCTATCAAACCCTTGCAGTGCATGTGACCTCACGGGACAGCCTGAGTCCTTATAGTATCGTGCAGAAATTGAATGCTGTAAGGATGGTGAAAAACAATTTTAAAGGGACTGAGTTTAGCTAGGAGTGTAATCCATATTCTTCAACCTGCTCACATTATTGGCAACGTTTATGATCATGACATAGCATTATGCAGCTTTGCATATGCCTACACTGGATACTGTTAGGTCATCATTTGAGTCAGTAGAGCTGCCGTTCCATCGGCGTTTCAATTATAAAACTCCTTTGCAGAGATTAATAACATGGCTCATGCTTTAAGCCAAGAAGCAATTTTCCCCCCCTTCAAAATGTCATTAAAGTCTGCTGATAGAGCAAAAAGCACAGTGACTTTTTTGTAGTTTCAGATGCTGCTTCCATATTCTCTCACTATAGAGAAAAGTTGCTCCAGGCAATTAGTTCTTCTATGGGACTAGTTGCTCCTGACCTCCAACATTTCAAAGAAAGCACAGACCCTACATAGCCCAAACACCACTGGCTGTCAAGCAACAGCTATTCTCCCACTATAGCAATGGCTACAGTGACCTATATAGAAGGGGCTGTATAGAAAATGTCTCATGCTGGATACAGACAATTCCCAGGGAAGTACCATGTTAAATTTAATTCTGCAAATGTCTGAATGTGTGTTATAGACACGAGCTGCACTGTGGAGTTAGAATCAGAGAATGTTTAGGGCTGGAAGGGACCTCCAAAGGGCATCTAGTGCAGCCCCCCTGCAGGGAGCAGGGA
>JANHGL010013084.1:21580-86568 GCA_024611195.1 Ceyx melanurus | reverse complement strand
CATGTCCAGCTTCTCAGCCACCAACACCCCCAAGTCCTTTTCTGCAGAGCTGCTTTCCAGCACCTCATCTCCCAGCCAATGGGAGTTGAATGGATATAAGATGCTATCCCAAGCACGTTGAACCACTGCATCCCTGCCTGTTCTCCATCAAAGTAATGGCTATAGACTATGAGCAACATGTTGCTACACCACTTCACACTAGTCCATTATTCCAACTAAGTGTTGCTGTGATTTACCATCCACCATATGTTCAAAAGGGTGGTCAGGACACATATTAGTGAGAAAGTCACAGAGCAGTGGCTGAAGCCATACTGGAGAAACACCTTCCAACCTCTGTCCCCACCACCTTCTTCTCAAAGCCTCCTCATGGGCCATGCTGGTATGGGCTCAGCTCCACACAGGTAAGGCTGCTCCAGCAAACAGGCAGCAGCAGGGACTGGGTTAGCAGCCTGGCCTCATCTAATGCATTCCCAGCACAGGTTTAACTTCTCACTCAAAAGAGCTTCTGCTGTTGTGTGCTATCCTTTATGAAAGCCACCAGCCTCAGGGAGATGCCACCAGCATTATTTTCAAAATCTACTGCCCTGCACTAAAGGGCTGTTGCCCCTTAAAGACATACCTGTGCCTCTTCCAAGCTGAATTTTCAGAAGAAGCTTGAATGCTCTCCCAGTTTTTACTTTTTCTCCCACATCTTTGTCTTCACTCTCTCTGAATCTTTTCCTGGGCTTCAGTCAGCCATGCAGCAGGATTGCAGAAACAATCTCATTTACCTGAAGAGAAACTGAATCATAACATTATAGGATTTCCATCCATAAGCATTCAGTGCTCAATTTCAGTGTGTTTTGTCTTGCTTCGCCTTAATAGTCAATAGAAAGAATCCCTAAGACCTTGATAGGATAAAAGAAAACTTGTTAACATAATAACAGCATCTCAGGGAATTCATTTTGAAGCTACTGAGGGCTTTCTGCTCCTTCCAAGCTGCCTCAGCAGCTTAGTCCTGAGGGCTGCTGGCAAAGATTGCATCTCATTCTCCCAACGGAGTCCTGGAGAGAGGTCCAGAGCCATCTATAAATTAGAGATTTGCATTATTAGGTGAAAAAATGTCAAATTTACGGCTGTGTTTGCGATTAACAAAAATCTACAAAACACAGCATAAAGTCATGTGTGTGTCTCACCTATATGGTACAGTCTTTTTAGATAACACCTCATGCTTGCATATCTTTAATTAGTGCTCCAGAAATGTGGAAAAAAAAAAAAAAAGATTTTTGCATTTCCCATCTCCAAGGTGAGAGCTGTCAAAAAAAAAATGAAGCATTTTGCTTTAAAAAGATCAGGAGTCAAACCAGTCTTTGTGGGAAGAGCGAAGAGCTGAGGTTTGTGCTGTTCTTCAGGTGCCAGGAATCTCATGCCCTTGTTTTAGAGAATATGGTTAGAAATCTGGGCTTCTGGAACAGAGAGATGTCAGGACAATGGCATCAGGTCACAAAGTTCTGCTGCAGTGGGTGTCAGTGCTTCCCAATACCTACCTGGTGGAGATGCAAATGCCAGGGTGGGGAATTTAAGCCTAACTCCTGCTACCTGCTTTGCATGGACTCCTGGATGTGCCCAACAGACCTCCAGTGGGTGGCCTGAACCCCAGCATGAGAATCCCGTGGCTCTGTGAGAGAGCTGTCATCTGATGCTCGCAGGCTCTTTTAAACAGCACAGGCACAAGCAGAAGATGCTAAATGCCAAGAGCACAAACTGCCTTTTCAGTCTGATGAGAAGCCTGCAGCAGAGAGCCAGCAGCTCTATGGTGGTTTGCAATGGGCTGAGCCCAGCTCAGCTTGGTGCCAGGGTGGCACAGGCTGCAGCCAGCTCAGCAGTGCCACTGGCAGCCAGACTGGCTCTGCTGCCCACACAACCCAGCCCAGCTTGAGCAAAAATGTTATTAAATCACAACTTAAGCGTACTTTCAAAAGTATCCTAGCTGGTTGTTTAGCTAATTAAACTATTAAATTATGCTGGAAAATAAACGCTTGGAAGTTTCAGGCAAGACAAAGCCATGCATACTAAGAACTCCCCGACTTAGTGTGATTGATGACACAAACAAAGCGTCTGTATTGAAGAAGTGTTACCAAAACACATCGCTTTCATCAAATTTTAAGCGAACAGTTGTAGAGTGGGGAGGGGGGAAATTAATTAATTACACCCTGAAACATTTTACTGATTGAATCGGTGACCCCAGCACTTGTAAGGTCATCAAATGATAGATTAGTGCTGCACAGAGTATCACAAATGGCATTTGTGCTGGGAAGCTCATTATAGGAGACGTCAGGTCATGTAAATCATAGGAAACAAATACAAACATCCATCAGAAAAATGCAGATAGTCATTACAGGCAGCAGAGAGGAGCTGAATTATTATGCAAAATTTATTTTGACCATCAAAATACGAAGAGGTGACACAAAATTGTCCTTTAAACAAACAAAGTACAAGCATTCTGACAGGAGGTTTTCTTTAGAAATATTTCATCTCCTCGGTAAACTACAGCTATAAACAGTACCTGAAAAATCAAAGTAGGGGGGATAACAGTGATCCAGGATTTGAGTCTTCAGATCTTTTATTTTATTTGAGAGAGAACTATTTTTTTCTACATCTGAATAACCAATCCAAAATAGGAAGAAACAGAGTGTAATTACTTCATGTGAGTCATTTGTTACAGATCCTGTCTGCTCGGAGAGAAGCAAGTACTTCTTCTTGACAAGTAATTTTTTTTTTTTTAGGGAGATGCACTAAACCATTTGACAGAAATATGCAGGTGCTCGAGAAGAGAAACCCAAGCAGCAGGAGATACTAAACAGAGGGGGGATATTACCACCCTGCAAATGGCTGGACAGGAACCCACTCAGCTGTTCCCAATATAATACATGCTCCAGGACATAGACCAGCTTCTGATAGAGTAAATTTCCTTGCTTGTTACAATAAACCCTTGGGTGTCCTTCCTATTTCTTTTTCTTTTGCTCAGGGAAGCCAAATTCATACTTACTAACAGGACAGATGAAGTACTTTTGGGCTGTCCACCAGGGAAGAAAGTTCTTTCTTAAGTACAGATAGAGAAGCTAAGTATTTGAGCCATAATTAATATTGATCATTTTGAAGCACTGTAAATTGCGGCCAAAGTATAATTTCTTGGTATAGAATGCAAACAAATGTACCCTTTTAACTTTTGAAAGCTCAGTGACAAAACATTTAAAGGACACCATTGTAGATATATAATATAATATAAATATAATAGAATATAGCAATATAATAAAGAAGACTAGCATGTCGGAAAATCATTTTGGGAGCCTTTACTCTGAATTCCTTTGTTGGTTTTATAGAAGATAAAAGCAGGGCTGGTGGGTAATGTTTTCAGATGGCATACAGACATTGGGTGCTGAAACTCCTCAAAGGTGCATCTAAATCCCCTAACCCTCTTTGGAAAAGCTGAGCCCAGCTTCCTGAGCAATGAGGGCTCCTTCCAACAGCCACAGGATAATGTTTAATGAGTCACATCTCCTCTTAGTCTTGTTCCATCTCTCACTATTGTAAATCACTCTAATCTCATTTTATGAACACTGCGTAAGAAGGCAAGCACTGAAAATTACAAATAATAGGTCAAACTGTGATTTGTGAATAGCAAATGCAATATCCCTTCCATTACCTGGAAGTTGTTTGTATGATGGAGAGGAAGAACTGGACCTTACAATGAAACAGAATAAAGCAGATTTATTGGATCTTTTAGCATCTTAAAAAATGTTTAGAGTGTTACTAATGTAAGACTGATTGATACCAACTGTATGGTTCTTCTATTGCTGCTCCATGGTGGGATAAATTAGTATGCTCTGAACTTTCCTTGGGTAACAAGCCGTGAGTGCCCGACCACTGCCAATCTCAGTACATTCAGTGCTGCCAATATAAATTGCCTAGTCCCTTTGCAACCAGATAAATGGAGTACAATTCCAGTAAAATAAACACAATTCCAGCACTGAAAGAAATTGCATCTGCTGGTGATGCCTTTTCTACCGAAGCACAAAAAGGGGTTGTGACAAGGAGCTAAACACAGTTGTTAGAGATGCAATGAGCAGTTCTCGAGTTCACCCAGAGACAGAAAAGAAGAAAAATACTGTGGGATCCAGTTCCTCCTGGCCATGTTCTTGGAAAGCCTTGTGACTACAGCTTTTGCAGGGAGCCTGGTGAGCACCTGAAAAAGTCCCTGAGCCCAGCAAGCCTGTGCCAGCATCTGCATGTATATGGTGCTCTTGCAGACATGCTGAGAAAGGAAAGCCAGGATGGTACAATAGCAATGGGAAGGTTTGGGGCTGGGGGGGGAATGGTGGGGATTAAAATCAGTGCCATCACTCCCCATGCATTTTTGTATCAAGAAAGGCTCTTGACCTTGTTGGAGATGGTGACCTTGTAAAACCATGAGCCCTGGTAAATGTTACTGAGGCAAAACATTTCCAACCTCAAGGCAAGGGTAAATTTTTAAGAGTCTTGTTATATGCTGGGCATTTTAATTGGCAGACCTACATCTGAACCTCCTGGTGCTGAACCACTGAGGGCAATGCTTGTGTCCCAGGGCAGTATTTAGGATTAAGTCTCCCTAGGGGCTCTTGCAAGAGAGGAGATAGTGTCTGCCTCTGGAAAGCAGTGCCTGGCACAGCCCTTTCCAGGGAGCAAGTGTAGCCTGGGTGCCCCCTGGCACCCTGTGCCTGAGCAGTGGCACAGACAGCCCTGCACACCTGAGATGCAAGGCTTGGACATACAGCACTCCCCCGTGGGGGCCATATAGTGTCTTGATGCTACGTCATGTCATGGCTTAATATATAATCCTAGAGGAGCTCACCTGGTGACATCTTTATCTTGAAAGCAGCAGCAGCCGGTGTGTGCTATTTTCAGCTTCTCAGGCTTGTTCTGAGCATCTCCCCTGCTGTTTGTCAAGTCAAAGCCCCAGATGAGTTCATCCCTAAGGGAAAAATAGCAATGCTTTGGGTGAGTCCACAGGAATTTTTCTGGAACAGGAAAGGAACAAGCTGCTCTGTCCTGACCCTTTCCCAAACACCAGGTGGGAGAGAAGAGCCCCAGCCCCTTACCTGGTCCAGCAGCTCTCATCCCTTTGGGCTTGTCCCTGTTTGTGATGAGGATAACAAGCTTGGTAGCAGAGCACTTTCCCCCATGCCTGTTCTTCTAGCCCTGGACGTGCACTAGCAATAAACCGTTGCCATATTATTTTAAACAGGGGAGGTTATTAGAGTCTCCTGTAAATCAGGCCTGAAATTACCACTGTGGTTTCTCAAGAAGCCTGAGTTCTGCTGAACAGCTCACACAGCTTCTAGTTGAAATTCCCATTTTAAACCACTTTTGTGGCTCCCCCATGAAAGCAGCTCAGTCTGTAGCTGTACCCACGGTGCAGCGTGGCCCGCCAAGCTGGGAGAGGCTCTTTCCCTTTAATGACAACCATCTGCAGGTTCCTAGAACTTAGCAATGTTCCCAGCTATGATTTATGGAGGGTGCTTAGCTTTACGGTATAATCTTTACTATTTTACAGGGTTCCCTTTTTCTCAGTTAAATGTTGTTTTCTGAATAATTCCGAGCTGCCAGGAGGTTTACAGAGGAGAAAACCGGAATGAATCTCTCCTTGCTTTTATTTACTCCTATCTGAGTACTGTGTTCCTGCATCCATTTTGGAGATTTACAATGGTATTAAGGTTGCTTCCCTCATCCTCATTTTATAGATTTCTGCTGCAATCATTTTGAAAGCCAGAAAGCTGACAGGAAAATTAGGAAATTAGATAGCATGTTCCTATTCCCGCCAGTGCCCTGATAAAGAAGGGGAGAAGAAAAAGAAAATGAAGGCATAATAAATAACACAATACACCCTGGAGTTCCCTTGCTGATGCTGGCACCTCCTCTAGGCATCCCACCACATCCCAACCCACCAGTGCTGCTCTCACCTCGGGAACACTGGGCTGTGCAGGTGGCTGCAGGAGGCCCCTGTGGTGGCTGTTGAGGCAGTGGTGGTCTGAGTGCCAAGTTCACAGGCTAATTGTTTATCCAATTTTAATTGCATACAGTGGCCCAGGGCACAGCGGCTCCCTGAGCTGAATTTATCTCAGCCAAGTGTTTAAGTTTAGTGAAAATCCCAGAGAGGAGACAGTGGTAACTGGATTTGGGGGATGATGGTGGGGTGGTTTACCATATATGACTTCATGTCCATCATCATGTCCATCACCATGGACTCCCCATGACTCTCCTCTGAGGAGTTTCAGAAGTATGACAAGCTCGACTCATATTGCACCAAACACTGGAACTGTTGCAAATGCTGCCGAAAGAAACTGCATTTTAGCTTTTGTCCAAGATGCAGCCCGAGGTGACAATGGTGCAAAGTGCTGCTGTGCAGGAAGGACACCAGGCAAAGACCTTCTTGCAGCTCACTGCACACAGAACTGCTCTGACTTGCTCCAATACCACCAGCTCACCAGGAAAACTACTTTCAAATCATTCATGTGACTGTATGGATCAAACTCAAGTCTTTCAAATCAAAATAAGCATACTGACACTAGCAAAGGAGTTGCTTATCTACTGATGAGCGAGGGCTGGTTATGTCAGGAGAGCTGGTACCACCTGAAGCTGCTACAATCTCATCCTTATCATAGGTACTATTTATCTAGGTGCAGGTTTCTGCTCTGTTGTAGGTGTTAGTTGTTGCAGGGAAAAAAAAAAAAAAAAGATGAAAATCATTCCAGATCACAAAGTTGTCTATTTCTTCTGATTTTTTTTTTCCCATCTTGGATAACAAAGATGAGCATTTTACATAGTTTGCTCCTGCTTCCATTTCCAGTGATGTGTTGACTAGGGAAGGGATTTTGCTCATTCACTTTTTCCCAGATATGGCTGATTTTCCACCTAACTTTAAAATCTGGCTCATCCGTTTTGTGTCACACATTTAGCCTTGATTCAGGTTAAAAACAGGTATCTTCCTTTAAAAGGAGAGAACATCCAGCCCATCTTTCCTTTTCTTTATGGAAACATCTGTGATACAAAGCAACCAGACACAGCAAAGTGTGTTTTGCTGTGAGAACACAATGTGAAATTGCCCAGGGAGTGAAATTCTGAAACTGCATCCTACAAAAAATTTAGCCCAGTGAGTTAGGAAGAGATTCAAGTATCATTCTGGCTTCATGGACTCAATCTTTAAACAGCATAAAGTATTACTTTATATGAATATGTGACATGATACACAAATAAAAACCAAACCAAACTAAACCAACCACACAGTATGTGATCTTTACATTTGCTTATTTTTGTACCTTAAAATGCATGTGAAGGGAATCATAGAATCATAGAAATTTGAATGAGTTTCTCATTCAAATGATAAAATAAATTCTTCTAATTGAGCAACTTTGATTTGACACTTGATGTTCTGATAGGCAATGGGGGATTTTCTAATGCTGTAAGTACATGGGATATAAAACATAAAGATGAAAATGGAAGGGAAAATACAATATAGATAGAACAACAACAAAGTAAAGAAAAATCAAATGGGTCTCTGGCTGCAGCACGGGTGTCCAGCTGTCCCAGGGAGCCAGCCAGCTGGGCAGCAGGCAAGAAGGCCGGGCAGATGTCTGGCTTGTGCTGACAGCTTTGATGGCATTGACATGTTCCCACAGAGCATCTTGATACCATCGAATCAGCATTTCCAACAGAAAGTGGCTCGGAAAACTATTCTGCTGGAAAATTGTTGACCCGCTCTCCTGGCAGCTGATCATTCAGCAATACAGCTGAGTGTCACACTTCAAAATAAATTAATAACTAAAGAAGCGAGCTCTCTTCTCCCCAAACTGGGAGCTTGGCACTTTCTCTCTTGCATTACAAGCAACACTCATTCCTACCCAGCTTCTGTGCCTGATGATGGCACAGACCTCTGCCCATGTCCCTTAAATTGCATCTTTTCCATGCAAGAACCCAAACACATCAAGATTTTCCTATCAGAGGTTGGTGCCTATGTCTAATGAGATTTTTTTGCCTTCCCCATACCTCCTCTTGATGTCCTGCAGCCTTTCTGCATTGGGACCACGACCTGCACGCAGGAAGGGAGGTGTGCATGTGCAAGATATGTGTGCATGGCTAGCCTGGACAAATCAGTGTCACCTGTAGACTTTGCCATCTCACCATTCACCTCTTTTTTCCAGATCATTTCTGAGTATGTTAACAGTGTCCAGCACAGGTATTTGCAGGGTTTTTACTCTAATTTCCACCCACTATAAAAATCAATTTTATTCCTATACTGGTTTCCTACCTGTTACCAATCCATAGAAGATTAATCTTGTGAAAGTCTAGTCTCATTAAGTCCTTTTAGTGATTCTCTTCTGTCCTCCAGCCCCGCTGGCTTGCTTTCTGAAGCATTTGCATGCTTTTTGTAAGCAATAAATGAGCAATCTCTGCTTGTAGATAGCATTGGCACAACCTTTTTTTTTTTAAAAAAAAAACCCACAAGTTTTGCATTTGATTCCTTCCAAATGCTTCTTAATGTTTCCTCACTCTCCCCTAGCTGCTTTCTTTAAAGTTAAATATAGCTGTGGTAGGACTTTCTTTTCCATGGGTATGCTGAGTTTGATAATAAGTCACTACTGGAGCAGCTCATCAGTTCTTGTATCTTGAGTGAGGTCCTTCAGAATAAATTGAGAGCTGTTTCTCCATAAAAAAAAAAAAAAAAAAGAAAAGAAAAAGAAAAAGATTACTTACAGTGTCTCCAAACCTGGCCCGTGTCATGACCCCACATCACACGACCAAGTTTAAGGGGAAAACTGAAATCTTCGTTATTACCACTTCCTTATTATACTTTCTTTGCATGAACTCTGAGAGTTTGCAGACTTGAAAGCCTTGGCATGAGGAAGATGGGAAGGAAATTTCAACTCCATCTAGGCAAACCCAAATGGCAGCTTGCTGGGGAGAAGGCCAGGACCATCCCGGGTGCAGCTTTCACCTCCCAGCCAGTGCAGCTGGGCTGCCCACTATCAACCTGTTTAGAATGAGAATTATTTTAATAGAATCCCATTGTTCATCCAGTTGGATTGCTGAACAGCCCTGTTGATTTCTTCCCTAGCTGTCTACATGCTCTTCAACAAAGCTGAAGCTTTCTCTACCACGTGTTCAGCTGTGTCCAGAGTTCCTGGCAGTGAGCTGGGAAGGATGAGGAAGGGGCTGCGGGCACTGGGAAGCAGGTGATGAAATACTATATAAATCCTTTCTAGTAAATCAGGTTTAATACTTTTATGCTATTACAAGCTCCATTGAAAACAGTGCAAAAACTCTTAGTAAATCTGTCCCCTAGGTGCCTTATGTCTGTATTTATTCTGTCTTTTGAAATTCATTCATTTACCCAGTTCAGTTTTTTGCTTCTGGGTGTTAGTTTTTATCCGACATGATTTAATTTTACACCGTGGATTGGGTTTAAAGCTTGCACCATGATATCTAAATAAGTTCATTAAATGCTCTAAGTTTCTCTGGTTACAAGTATAAATTCATCAGCATGGAAATAATGACATCTTAAACCTATTAAATTTAAAATATCTTTATGCTCAACCCCAGAGCTCAGATATGGCAGCCAATGATAATCAAATGCCACCAGACCACTCAAAAATTCCAGGGAAGAGAAAATGAGCTGGTTTGAGGATGCCTGTGAGGTAAATCAGGCTGTCAAAATCCTATCATTCTTGGGAGGAATTTACATAGCTCATATCAAACTCACCAGAGCAACTGGAAACCTGGAGTAATTAAATGCTGCTGGGAGAGGCAGGATGCTGGATGTGCTTTAGCCAGGAGTGCCCTGCAAAAGAAGGAGGTGTAGGAAGGGTCCCCAGGAGAAACTGCTGTGCTCCAGAGAGTGGGAAGCACTGAGCTGGGCTCAGAAACTTCACAAGGGCAGTGAGAAGCCAGAGAGGCATCCCAGCCTCCTTGGTGTGGCTTGTCAGGGTGGTGAGTGGCTGGAGTGCCAAGGGAGGAAGGCAGAAATCTCTCTTGCTTGAAGAAAGTCCCTTGTCTGCCCACCAAACATGCTGCTTGCTGGGGGCTTCACATCCTCCTGTCCCACTGCCTTGCAGCAGGGCTCTCTGCACACACATTGCTCCCAGATTTCAGACAGAAAGCATGATGTCTTAGGTCCATAAAGATAATTGGAAGCTACCCCCAAACTCATGAATTTGCTCCTTTCTCCATGGCAGATATCCCTAGCTCTGGCTACTCATGGCCCAGGAGCAGATGAGCCTGAGGTGCTGGAGACAGAGCAGTCACCAGTTTGCATCATCATCCTTGGGATGCAATAAATTAAAGCAGAAGCAGCTGCCTCTTCTGGTCCCCAGCCCCAGAGCATGACTGCACTGCAGGGTTGGTTTTTTTTTGAGAGGAGCTGGCTTTTGTTTAACCCTGGTTTGCAGCAGATTGACTTTGTCACTGCACCAAGTGTAAGGGACCTTAATCCTCCTCTTATTGACATGACATATCATAATGCCTTCTTTGGTTACCTATCAAGTTACTGTGTACTTAGAAAGCTTTAATCTGTAGATTATTTACTCAATAGACTGTAACAGCTCCGCATAAAAACCCTAACGGCTTCCAGCAGTTACTGCCTATTGTGTCACAGGGAGTTGGTGCTGAGTTTTGCTCCCCCCTGCCCTGTAAATCTAATGCAAAGTATGCAAGATAATATATGGTATTGTGCCCGTCAAAGAAGTGTGCAGATTAGAACTTCAGTGGTTGGTTTGTTTTTGTTTTGTTTTGTTTTGCTTTGTTTAAAAAAGCCAATATTGAGAATAGTGTTTGTTTTGAAAAAAAAGACCAAGGGGAAAAATAGAAACCACTCTCCTCCAGCAACTGGAGAACAGGATTACATCCACCACCTCCCTCTCTGATCTCACCTTGCTCCATCTCCCTTCAGTGCAGGCACTTGTTTGAGCTCCCTGCCTTCCCTAGCTGTGGATTTCCACAAGACCTGCAGGAATTTACGAGGCTTCAAGTTGTGCCAAGGGAAATTTAGGTTGGATATCAGGAAAAATTTCTTTCCAGAGAGGGTGGTTGGGCATTGGAATGGGCTGCCCAAGGAGGTGGTGGAGTCCCCATCCCTGGAAGTGTTTAAAAAGTGTGTGGATGTGGTGCTGGGGGACATGGTTTAGGGACCCTGGCAGTGTAGGGTTATTGGTTGGACTTCATGATCTTAAAGGTCTCTTCCAACCAAATGATTCTATGATTCTATGAATTTTGTAATTCTTGAAATTTCTCATCCACTGCCTGAAGTGGCCAAAAGAAGGCAGAAAGCTCCTAGATCCTGGAATCTGAGCATAAAATACCCATATCCCAGTCATGTTCAGTAATCACGTTAACAACATGCAAACTGACTTATTTGCCCAACATTCCTGACTTACCTGTTAGTGTAAGGGCTATGTTACACCCTAAGAAGTTGTAATAAGAAAGAGAAAACAGTATACTTCAGACCTCTAAGTCAGGTTTGCCATGGGTACTGCACATCTAGAAGATGATGTGTAAATGCTGGCTGGAGTGAGCATGGACTAAAAGGCTCTAATTTAGACATGCTGTTGTTCCAGCAATTACAGATCACCAGAATCCTGGTCATTCCCTGGGTTAATGGGAAAAGGAAAGGGGACCACGTGGATGGAATTTCTTAAAGGCATTTGTAATTTTCATTGTCTTTAAGATGTTCAGAATTTGAAGGACATTTCCCACCAGGTGAAAACAACTTTAATTTTGAGCTTAACTGCTCCAAATTGATTTGATTTCATTTAAAACCTAGCTAATTAATTAAAACCACTTGACAATGCCCCTTTAATGTTTAACCAAAGAGCACACCGTACTCCAGCTGAGCTGCTAAATGTTTATGTCTTATTAGCAGGTTTCCCAAAGCTTGGAGGAAAGGCTTTCCATGCAAGTTCTCAACCCATCTTTTAATTACACCTAAACAACTCAGCTCATTATAATTCTACTACAAAATTTGCTCACGAGAGCATCCTGCAACACGCATTTAGCAGGTATCAACAATACCTACTCCCACACTTTTACATGCCTCTCTCTATTTTTAAGTGGAAATTCCTCAGCTGAAGACCTCAGAAACTTTCCCTTCTCCATTTCTGGCACAGCGAGCACTTTGGAATTACCAAAAAAAATAATAAATGAAATAAATACACTGCATTAAATCCAAGTTAAAATGAAGCAATATGGAGATTTACACCCAGTGATCCATAAGCTCAGGGAACTTGCAAGTAGCTGAGGCTGTGGGCGTCGTGGGGAGTGGGTGTGAACGGCTGTCCCCTGGGGGGTGCTCCACCAGATGGTCCCCTCTGCTTTCCCCCGCAGGCTGCTGGCTGAGAGCTGGCTGGGTCTGTGGCACCCCTGCAGAGCTCGCCTCTTCCAGCCACCCTCCCCCTCTGTGTTCAGCTCTCTCCATGCCAGAGCTTTCCCTGTTCTACTCCAGCACCACCCAATACCCACATCCCCCTGCAGCTCCCTACTCAGGGTCTTCCAAGTGGGGAGCAGAGCCCTTAGGGCCACAGCTGTACAGCTGCCTGGCTGCAGGGGCAAGATTCAAACAGTGCTCCTTTAGACAAGGCTGGGGATGGACTTGGAGCATCTCCCATGGTATTTTTCCACAGTAAGAAATTCCTCCTGACTTGCAGATGGTTAGTCACGCAGAGCTGAAATAACAGCGAATTCAGTCTTCAGGCATCATCATATCAGGCCTCCCTTCTTAACCTGGGGGCTGAGATGATAATTTGCCTGTGCTTAAGGAGTAATTTTTGAAAACATAAACAACATCTTGCCATGTGCTGGCCTTTTTCTGTTTACTTGGTTTGATTTCGTGCCTGAAAAAAAAGCCCATTGCGACATCCTGGTGGAGGGATTCTGTAAGAAAATATTGGCTGAGTGAGTAAAATCATTAATGCCAGCTCAGGAGTCCTAATTGCCCCAAATGAATTACAAGCTAAAATAGTCTGGCCCAGTTATTAGCAACTACCATACCTATAAGAGCTTGGCATGGAAGCACAGAGGGAAGGCTGCATGTGAGATGTAGTTCTCAAGCCTCTCCCTTTCCCCAGTGCTTTTCTAAACAACTCCATTAGGATTTATCCTGTCAATGTGGGATTATTCCCTATACTTCTATTTCTCGTTCAAATGTATAGAAATTAATTTTCTGGTCGTAATTTCAGTACCTCTGGGACATTAGCAGGCTGGAAGTAAAAATAGAACATCATTACAGTGTCAGGTAATGCGGATGAGTGTGACTAATAACCTGAGTGTCATTGATTTAATAATCTAATAACGACTCTGCACACTCAGCGCTCAGACTCACCGATTGCAGATAAAGATTTAAACCTGGCTGCAGCTGCAGATTAGAATCAGCGCCTCGGCTTTAGGGATCAGAACCAATGATAAGCAACCCCTGGCTGGGATCCAAAAAATTCAAGTGGGGGAAGGAGCCAGCAGGTATCTGCAGCTCGTGCTGCAAAAGAGGCAGGTTTTCCACTCCCCAGGCTGGCAGCAGAGGGAGGTCACAGCTTCCCATCAGAGACGGTTCTCGAGCTCAGAGATAAATGCTCACCAGGTAGCAAAAGATTTCAAATAGTTGCTGGCCCACCAACGGCTTGGTCTGCAGTGGTCTAAAACACAAAGGAAAAATCTATTAAGGTCAGTTATGACACTCACCTGGAAAGGTGCAGTCGACAGCCTTGGGAAGGAGAGTGAAGCCAATGTGCTTTGAACTGGGACACAAATCTTCTGACTGGGCATAATCTGGGTTATTCACTTGGAAAAAAAAGCTGCCGCAACAGTCCCCAAGCTCCTTGTGGAAAGCTGCAGAAAACAGCTCGTTCCCCTCAGAGCATCCCCTGAGCCAGGCCTGCCCCTCACCCCCACTGGAGCACGGCCTCCTCCAAACAGTGATGCTGGTTCACACCCCCACACCCGCTGCTGTTGGGTGAGTGGTAAAGATGAGACTCCACCTTGGCAGCCCCAGGTCAAGCTAGGAGATGGAGCTCCCCCACAGGGTGAGAAACCACACAGAGCTGCCTGCTAATGAGACATGACACCAGGTTTATTCTAATTTGGTTGGACCAGGGACTATTGATCTTCTCAAACCGCCTGTGAAAATCTCATTCCCTGGCAAGGCACCTCCAGGCTTGGCCAGTTTGGGCTCCGTGTGCTTTACTATTAACGCAGCAAAATTTCCCTCTACCTGGGATTGTGTTGGCACCATAGAGGGCAAAAGCACTTTAGGCAAATCTTTGACTGCGGGATCTGCAAGCCTCTTCCCAGGGGGGTTTCCTGCAAATAATTTGGCATTTTTTTCAGCCCGTGCTCTGAGGGCCACATCAGTTTTCTCCAACAGCACTTCATCTCAAGCATATTTACTTGTTTCCAGTTAACTTCACCCAGATAACAGGAAAACTCCCCGGGGAGTTGCCATAGAAACATCCGATGAAGACAAGGCGAGATTAGGGCAGCAGAGCCTGAAGATACTGTTAAGATTAAGAGAGATTTAGCTCCCACTCTGTAAGTATCATTTCCCTGGAAAAGGAACAGAAATAAGAGTTAAAATGGAAAATGTCCTGCGTGGTTAGTGATGGTGCAGCTGCTGATAGCTCCGTTCCCCCAGAGAGATTCACCACCATAAAGGAGCAGAAAAGCCTTTCCAGGGGTCCCCTCTGAAGCTCTGCAGAATCTCAATAGGATGTAGGAGTCCCATTTGCAAAAAGGTATTTAAAATGTACCCAGATCTTTTCCAATGCCTGGAGACATTGATAACCCCTTAAGCAAAGCAGTGTCCTTCTGCATAATGGACTGAGAAGGATAGGATTAAATGCAAGAGAGAAGTCAAGGAGCTACCTACCATTAGCAGCTATTTGAGTGTCAGGCAGTCTGGATTCGGGCAATTTACCAGCACTTCTGTCCAAGCCATTCATTCAACAAAACACCATTAAGAAAATAGATGAAGTTAGAAGCACTTTTTAATATATACAATATTCTCTTTTTGCTATTCAACAGTTTACTCAACTCCATTTTTCTATTAAACTCTGTTAAATTTCCTAGAGTTCAAACAGAAAATCCCAGCAATAGAACACTGGTGAGTTTTATTCTTCTTCTGCAGAAGCCAAATTTTTGGGACAGTTACTGTGCTTCCTCCTACTTGTTCATACACAGAAAAACTGTCATTAGAAATTACACATCCTTACCTGTAAAATAGAAGTTCATCAACTATATGTTTTTTTTTAATGTGTGTGTAGCTCCTTTGGCAATTAGTCATTGAATAAATGTCTGCTTCTTTCCTGAGAACCACATTTTAGTTGCAGAGTTTTCTTTATTCTAACAGTGAGTTTTCCTTTGCACTATTTTTCTTCACGTGGATTGTCAGCCTGAATTTGCAGGCATATTTCTCTTGCAGCCAATGAGGTGGTTAATTAACATGTACTCCATGAGTCAGAGGTGGAGCTGATGGTTGAGCCTAAAGAAAACAGGATCTTCATCAGGAATGGACGTGTGCCTTGTCTGGAGCTCGAGGACAGACAGCCCTTAGCAAGACAGCTAAAAACACAACAGATTCAAGGCAAGAAAAAAACAGCTACCAACCGGTGCACACCAAAAAAAAAAGATAAATTTGGAAGAAAAAAAAACAACAACAAACTACAACATAACAAAACAATGAAAAAAAAAAACCAAACCAAAGAAACAAAAAATAACTCCCTAATAATTTTATAGAAAAGGTACATAATATAGGCACATATAGATAAAAATGCACCTCTCTCTCTTTCTAATTGTAAGCCAGGAGGCTGGCAGGGCTGAGTGAAATCCACTGGGGGTTTGTGAGTACATTTATCTTAATTGCATTCATGCAGTTGTGGGGTTATTCGATTTGATCTTGAGATAACTGATGCCTGATTTTTATGCTGCTTCTGAAGGACGCCCGAGCAGGGAGTGGATTGGACCTATGTGCAAAGTTGTGGAAAATGTTCTTAATGCCAAAACAAAGTCAGGTATTAAATCTTACAAAGAAACAGGCAAATTCTGCATCTAATGACTTCTCATGTAAAGCTGTAGTCAGAGTAGATGATGCCAGTTTCTGTGGTTTATGAGCATCAGAGAGATGCTTCATAAAAGGAAGAATGGTATGATTAAAATTAAAATACCATAGGAAGCATAACTTTTACGTTTCATTTTTCCAGTACTGGGACTTTTAGAACTAGTTATGATAAAATAAACTCGGGGGATATTGCTTTTCACTGTAACTACACTCACAGAAATTAATGCTCCTAAAAACTAGCATTTTCCTGAACAAGAAAACCATAATTGATCACCAACCAGCTTCATCATCCAAGCAAACACTCAGCTGAATCAGTCAGCTGCTCCAGGTTCATTACTTGGTGTGCTAATGCCTTATGCAATAAACACAACAAATGAAATATGCAATTACTCTAACCACAAAATCATTACTAATTGGCAGTCCCCAGCATAGCAAGATTCAGAGAAGAAATATGACTTTGAACAGCTTCCTGCAAAGTTAACACCAGACAATCCTTCAGGTCTGAACCTTCCCTTCCATGGAGGAGCAGGAGCTCAGTGCTTGCCTTGGCAGGCTTCCTTCCCCTGCTCTGCTGTCTGCTCAGTAAAGTCACTTGAACTGCTCTTCCCATTCCTCCAATCTCTTAATTCCTGAGTTTTATCATTCTGATGATCAGTCATTTAAATTTTGTGAATTTATTTTCAAATGTTTTTCTTGATTCTATTTACCCATAATTTGTTCTTACATTCCATGCTGATACAAAATAACTGTATAAAATTTGATGCAGCCAAACCCCTCAATTTTACATTGGCTGAACATATATTATTACAGAAAACATAGCTTAAATAGTCCTTAAGTTTTTCTAATTAATCCATTTACAGGTTATCTTGGTTTTCTTAACACATGCAAAAAAGCCTGAGAATTTATTAAGCTGCTTCCAGTTCTGCATTGCAGTTTAGATTGTGCCACCTCTCCCATGCACAGCCCCTGCCATATATATTGTTTAATTATTTGGAGGATGAGATGATTGCAGCAGAGGCCTGTGAGGGCTTATTGAACAACACAACACATTTGAAAACCCTTATAATAAGCTTCTATATAGTAGAGAGCCCCCAAATCCTGCTCTTATATATTTTGAAATGGCACTTTATGCCTCCCATCAGAGCTGTTCTTTAATTTCCAACTGGCTGTAAATGAACACATGTTATTAATCAAACAGCATTTAAGTCTGAGCAAGAAGTCAGCCTCTTCTCAAAGTTGTAACATGGCCTGCATGAAACTATTCTGGCTTTGCTCATGACCAGGAGCAGATCTTTTTACTGCCTTAGACAGGCTTGGAGGCTAATGGAGACAAAGCCCAAGAGAAGCACATGCAAAAGAACAAAAATATTCTCCCACGTATTAGCTATAAAAATGCAGCTTACGTAGTGCAGTGTTCCAGACACCAATGAAGTGAAATTACCAGCAGAGTTAATCTTGGTGTAAAGTGTCTTAATGTTAACAATATAAAAAGACAAATTGGCCACACATGTGTGTTGGACAGGATATTGGAGTCTGGCTCAGTAGGGCAGTATATAATTCTCCCATTCTCACTGAAAGGTAAAAAGCACCACATTAGAGCTCATTCAGAAACTGCTGACAAAAGTTCATCTCTCCTTCCTTCCTGTTCCCCTTATTCCTCACACAGGAAAAAAAAAAATAAAACAGGGAGGTGTTGAAATGGAAACTTTTTACAGCAGTGCATGAGATCTGGGTGAGTGTTCCAGAACAAAGGGTGCTGGTTCTGCAGGACTCAGTCCTGCCAGCACAGCCTGGGAAAGGCACTTGGGACCTCAGCTCTGACCTCTCTGGACCACCCAGGTAAATCCCTAATCCTTAGGGTTCATGTCTTTCTCTTTCTGATTTTAAAAATAGATTTCCTTTTGGTAGTTTGGTTTTGTTTGGTTTGGGGTTTTTTTTTTTTGTTGTTGTTGTTACCCATTTGACTGGGTTCCTCACAAAAACATGAAATACCACCCCCTCTAGTTTTTAGATTTAGTAGTCACAGGGAGGGCCCTGGCTTAGCACTATTCATTCGGTATAGCAATGTTTTCCTTAAGAAAACATCAACACACCAGGTAAGAAATAATCCTGAGAAATGCATGGCCTTTGATTGAGCTTTTCCTTGACAGACCATAGGGGAGGCTCCTGCCAGCCCTGCAGCTGCAGACCAGCATTCCTAGTCCAGGGCACGTGCACAGTCCAGAGCTTCTGGAGGGCTCAGCAGAAGCCTCTTCCCCCCATCTCATAGAAATTAATCTTCCAAGAGCTGAGAAGTCTTGTGGGAACTGCTGTTACCTGTTAATTTACCAAAGCAGCTGGTGCTGGTCCTTCAGCATGTGATGACTGGCTTCCCTGAGGGTCTGCCAGACCTGGGGTCTCCAGCTGCAGCCCCAGCTCATGGGAGCCATCATGATGGTTAATGAAGTTGTCTCCATTGTGTGTGTCACTTAGTGAAGTGACAAGAATTGCATGAAACTCTGTTCTCCCCCCTCAGGGCTACCTATTGCTGGTTTTGGAAAAGCAAAGTGAAAATCCCTAGTTCATGCAGTTCCTTGGGAGACTGAGGACTACCCCATAACATCTTAGAATAGTATCAGATGTTTGGAATTTATGGATGCCCATCCACCCTAAATGTAAGCACAGGACCTTGTGTTTGACTGATTTCAGCTCTAGGCTGTTAAGTATTTAGGAGGGTCACTAGAATCCGGATCTTTATCCTCATAAACCTTCTGGATTTAATAGTGACAAATTCTGCTGGGCAAATTAGGTAAGTCAATTTTATAGCAAAGGCAAGTCAAATCTGCTGTAATTAATGCAAATTAACACACCCACAAGGTCCTGAAGCCTATCATTAGCAAGGTGTTGCTTCAGAGATGCCTGCAGAAACATCCAAATACGAGTCGTTATTAAGAACCTTAAGACAAAACCAGAAATAACCTGCACCAAAGCAGACTGGGTTACAGAAACCCAGGTGTTGACTTCCTGCAGAACTTTATTATTAACATGGTCAACAAAACAAAATACTCTCCTGTAAATCTGATTCCTTAACATTATACTTAGCTGTTCAATATTAAACCTCTATGGAGAATTACTGGAGTGTATCCTGTGCTATATATGGTCAGCAATAGGAAATGATACCTCTGAAGTTCTGAATAGAATGATGCCATTCAGGAAATGAGAAAGGATTGTGGTTTGTTGTTATAACCTTCACACAATGCTTGCTGGTTTGCTTTTGGTTGGTTTGTTTGTTTTTTCTTTAGGAAAGCACAGTGTCCAGCATGGATCTTTGTGATCAGGTGTTTGTGAGATAAAATATCAAAGCAAGAGCTCTAAAGCCAAAAAGCTTATCCTGAGACAACAAAATTATTATTTAGATGCAGAAAAAAAAAATCTATTTTTTTGTTAGAATGAGAGCTTGGTCCACAGATTCACACAGATTCACAGATTCACAGATATTAGGGGTTGGAAGGGACGTAGAAGAGCATCTAGTCCAACCCAACCCCCCTGCCTGAGCAGGATCACCTAGACCAAGAACTTCAGGTCTTTATTTCATACACTGGACAAGGATACTGGAAATGGAGACACCAAGAAGTGATTTTATAGCAGAAGGTTGTGGAATGGTCTCGTAGACCATTGCTGAAGCACAGTCAAGTTTTTCTGAGCTACCAAATGTTAAAGTTAATTGTATGGAGATGGGAAATAGCCAACGAAATGTTGCTAGGTGCAGAGGACATGACTGCTGGTGATGGCCCAAATGCTGTGCCTGCCACCCTGATGCAGTCTTGGACTGAGCTGGGGTAGATCTTGTCTGTAGCACAGCATGAGTGCTCAGCACCAACTCGCTGCTGCAAGAACATTGCTTTGGTTTTGATGTTCAGTCAGAATCTCTAATACAACAAATATGGTGACATTTGCCACTATCCAAAGTAAGATTTGGCTTTGACAGGAGTCCAGAGAATCTATAAGAAAGAAATTAAATCGGACATTGTGTGTCCAGAGAACTCAGTAACTGGTAAGAAACAGGGAAACTTTGCCAGCAGAAAAAGCACAGCAGCCAGGCATCATTTTCATCAGCCTTTACTGCACTGAAGGAAACAGGGGGTTTGAGCAGAGATTCACATAAGAAAAAAAATATGCTGGTATGTTGAGGCTGGACACCCAGCTGTGCTCCGTGCCTACCCTCCATCAGCCACCCTTTCTCCTCCCCAGCCCTGGAGCAAAAACCCAGTGTTTCAGCAGAAGCAGGAGGATGCTTCTGATCATCTCTGCGCTGATGCTCCAGACAGCAGAGGAGGAGACAAGCTTCCTCAGGCTGGGTGAAGCAAGGCTGCTCTGGAGATACTTTGCATGAGATGAGACACCCACCAGTGCAGCAGCACTGGGCAGGCAGCCCTGTGTGTCAGAGCAGGGAGGCTGAGCAAACACGGGCACAGTTTCTACGGGCTCTCCTCAGATGTAAACAATACTTCTATAAGTGGTGCTGAACGACACCAGCCTCCCTCCAGCCCTCACTCCCTGTTGCCTACTTACATCAGCATGTGCCAGCTGTCAAACTCTTGCTCAGTTTCAGTGAAATCTCCTGGATTTTCTCTGCTTTCAGTGATTATCTTCAACTGCTGGGATCAGCTCCTGCTGACACTGAAATTGCCGGATCACCCTCTGCTCTTTTTTTTTATCCTTTTTTTTCTCCTAATCCTTAATAACTTGAACCAATGCAGACACCAGCACAGGCAGGATGGTCTCCAGCAGGACACAGGAATGACTGCCAGTCTGCTCAGGACTGTCTCCTAATGGAGACCTCAAGCTCTTTGTAACAGAAACAGCTCTGAGAGACACCAAGAGCTTGTATCACCAAAGAGATCATGCAGACTTCACATCTTCAAGTGCTGTCTAAAACAAAGATGAAAATAAGTAATTTCCTTCTTCCAGGCTGGCTCAAATAAGAACTCCCTCTAGCCCAGTACCTTGTCTCTAAAACCTAGTTGTAGATGTCTACAGAAAACATTACAAACACAAAAAACAAACAATAGTTGCCCAGGGTGCTTTGATGGTCCCCAGTGATCTGAGCTTAGAGATTTTCTGAGCCAGAGGTGGTCTCCTGCTGCATTATAGCTCTTCTCTTTGCTCTGCCATAAACTCATCTAATTGTTTCTTTGCACCATTTAAGCTTTTGGCCACCACAGCCTCCTACAGCAATGAGTGCCACAGCTGAACAACATGCTGGGAGAGGAAACTAACTTGTTTGTGCTGACTAGGTCCCAAACTTCAACTAGGTTTGCTCTCTTCTGCAAAAGTCTGGTGCACTCAGACAAGACACCACTTGCCTTGATACTTCCACACTCCAAAGAAAGCCCAGCCTCAGGGTCTCACCCATCTCTGCCAGCCCCAGCACCACTTCCTAATGGGCAGAAGTAATTGTTAGACAGTGAAAAGAATTGTTAGAGGGCAGAATGAGACCTGGACCTCAGTGTGACTCGTAAAAGATATGAATGACTGAAAAAACAGAGCGGTTGAAGTTTTAGTTTCTCATAACTCAGAAAATGCATTTGGACAAGTAAATGCATTTGGACAAGCTTTTAAACAGCTGGCTGACCTGAACACCTTTGAGCCACTGGGCTTTAGATCAGAAAATTTTACCAAAAAAACCAGCCATGTAGATGTGAGATGTATCTAGGCATGTAGACATCACTCCATTCCACTCATGAGGTTTTAAAAAATCATTCTCTCCTAAAAGCCTAATTTAGCAACTGCAGAGACTTGGTGTTTTTATGCAAATTCTCAAATTTACAGAAGTGCTGAACTGAACTGGGATTTGAAGTGAAGGCTTCCTTGCTATTCCTCCTGCCATTTAAACACCAAGCAGGGCTACACTGGTAGAGACAACCAGAAATAGATCTGAAACTTCAAAAGTGTCAAAATGGAATCCTGATGAACTGGGGATTCAGAGAGAACCAGCCAGCACAGCCTGGCTTTCAGAAGTCTAAGCACTTACCCAGGGCTTCAGAATAAAGTTGTTGCTGGTGAATGCCATAACCCTTGTGCTTTGCTGGAGTATTCTCTGCCAAAAGTTTTGGGCTGGATAAATTAATATTTTCTGATGAGAAATTGTTTTGCTGAAGGTTTCTGACTAGGTCTCTGTATCACACGGCGCCCAGATGTGGGATCACAGCCTCTGCCAGATAACACACTTCTGCACTGCAAAGCTCAGCCCAGCCATGGTTACAAAAGTTAATTTACTGTAAGTTACTGATAGTGTCACTGATGGTTTATCATGCCTGGACTGGTATGTCTTAAGTCTGATTTAAGGTAACAGCTTGGATCTTGTTTTTAATTGAAGTTTGAGTATTAGCTGTCTGGTTATTTGTATAGGCAAAAATATTGGCGTACAAATCAGGTCATAAATCATCACTCAGCCATATCATATTGAAGAGCAACTAAAACTCCATGGATGATACTGTCATAAGCATCACTCCTAATAATCGTGTACTCCAGGAAACAGAATTTTTAGCAAGCTGTGTTTAAAAAACAGATTGCATTTCTGATATGTCCTGCAAATGAGGCATGTAACAGAGCTGTGCTCTAGCCCTCTTTCGCATCCTTTCAGGGACAAGAATAGATACATCACCATCATGATGTTAGCAAACATGGAGACTGCAGAGTGTCCATGAAATAAATTGGGAATGGCAGGCTAAGTACTTGAACTGACAATGCAGGAACCACTGGGCCTGTCACACTGTTGCTGGCAGAATTGACAACAAACTTCACTGTCATCAGCATTAACATCTGCAGCTTAGTTGGCTGTGCAAGCTGAGAGTACAGCTGCAACTTCACCTCCACACAGACCTGGTGAGTCAAAATTAAGAAGCTATAGCTGCCTTGGCAGGTGATCTTGCAGACCTGATACCACACTGCTCCTCAGCCTGCTATGTACTTCACCTGCTACTGTAAATGTGCTTTATTCTCTCTAAATGCCTCCACTATGCTGCTGCATCCACTGGTCAGGATGCCTTAATGAAAAGAATGACCTGTCTGCCAAGAAGTTCTTGGCTTGATCTTGGATTTGAAAGAATGGTGGAAAACAAACAAGCAAACAAAGAAAAGCTTACATTAAGGACTAAAAATATAGAATAATTACTCAAACAAGAAACAATAAATAGGCAAAACCAACAACAACAACAAGTGTTTCTAGTCCAGAAGTCAGGAGGAGAGTGTCCTTTCCAGATATTTTATCTGCACTGTGAAATGAGGTGAACCAGAAGAAAGCATGACCTTGATGTTCAGCAGACACAGGCTGCAGATTGAGTGTGAAGTCTCCTCTTTGGGTGACAGCCACCAGATCTAACCTGCCAGCACAGCCTGCTATTACCATACCCACCTTTTCTGCTCCTACAAGTACAGGCTCTGAACTTCACCCAGAAGCACCATCTCTCTGGGTTTCCACAGAGGACTGTGCTCCGTGGCTGAGCAGAAGGCACAGACTTGCCAGACAAACCATCACCTGCAAAAAGACCAGGTAAAGCAACTGAACAATACACATGTAGTCTGACAATAAGAAGCTGGAAGCCACCAACAGATTTCCCAAGCAAATCACAGCAAAACAATTTGTCAGGGTAATTAGCATGGAGACAAAGGGGAGTGGTAGATGTGATGTGTCTTGGCTCAGGAAGGCTCTTGACACTGTCCCGTGTAACTGTCACGTGAGCAAAATGAGGAAATGGAAGCTAAATGAAAATTTACCATAAATCTATGGTTTGAAAAATATTATCTTCAGCTTACCATCAAATACAGCCCTATCCTACAGCCTGCCTTTCTGCTGGCAGGACAGCTAGTGCTGCTACAGAACTCCAAATCCATGGCTGTATGGGGACATGTCATGCTGGGCAATAGGATCATGGTTCAAGATTAACTCCCCAGATGGAAGATCTGGTCCAGCATCACCATGGTGAGGGTCACTTTGTGAAATACCACAACCCAACAAGTAGGTGGAGGCTCTTTAAAGCCAACCCTTTTCCTTTTAGAGGAAGAGACAGACACTTTCCCTGTGAAACCTTCTGCTGAGATTGCTTTGAGAGATTCTCCTTGTAATTAAACCCAAGAGAGCATTCCCAGCAACAGCTGGGCTTCATCCCTGCCTCATTTCCAGATGGATGGTGGTGTGCCTTGCTCCTGGCCCTGTGCTTATGGCTCCTGAGGGACCTGGGTGACATTTGTCCTCGTGCTTGGGCCACAAGCCTTCAAGTGATTTTTGCAAGTGAAACCAAGTCTTTAAAAAAAAAAAAATTAAAAAAAATCAATTATTTAAAATTCTTTCCCAAACTTCAATCCTGCACTTAATTTTTCCCTTTTTGATGGATGTGTCTTTACCTTTTAGCATGATATGGCCTTTAAAACACCACAAACAACACTTCAATAGATAAATAATTTAAAGAAAAGAAAATAGATGCTTTATCAGTGTACCCAGCTGCTCAGCCACCCGGCAGGGAGTTCTAGACTGGGGGTAGTCAAGGGCTTCGTGCAGACCCAATTGCCCATTAAGAGGCACACATTTCACTGTGGTGCAATCACAGCTCTCTGGAGAATTAAGCATTGTGCCCACGTGTAATGTGTCAGTTATTTGCCAGCAGGGGAAACACTGTAAGAAGTGAATGAGTTTTACTCTGTTCAGTGACATTACTAATGACTCATGCAGGATTATGGGTAACAAACCTTTGAAATGAGAGGTTGAGTTGTACACTACATTATACATCTGAATTTCATGGTATATTAGTGACAGTGATCGGTAATACAATATGATGGGAAATTGCTAACATCGGAGAGAAGTTAATATGAGGCACTGCAATTTCTCAGAGTCCCATACTTTTGCTAGCACCACCCATAACCTGCTCATTATGGTTTGGCAAAGAACAATCCCTCTCGTGGGGTGAGGGGCACCAGAGCTCTGACAGCTGGCCATAAATTTGAATAGAAGATATGCAATCTGAAATGCTCATGTTTTCATGGATCGTTACCCAATTGTATCTCCTCTAGGAAGCAGGTGATTTTTTAACATTCTGCCACAGTTTGTTTCTGCTGATATTTTCTCTCTCCAGATTAATCTGATGCCAGCTCATGTCTTATAGCATTTCTTCCACTTCTTGTTCTATGAAAATGGCTGATACAGTCTACGTGCACGTTAACTAAACACCAGTTAATGGACTGGAACTGAGAAGAATTAATGTATTTACCAAAAGAGAAAAAAAAAAAAAAAAAAAAAGCAGCATTTCTAAGCCATTAAAATAAGTGTAAAATATCTCACATAAGGCATTAGAATTACAAACATGACTACAGATTTGTTTACAGACTCTGCCAAACCCCGTGGCCACATGGGTCACACCCCAGTCACTCCTGTGTAAGGAAATGTTAAAACTCTTTGCTTGATAATAACCTGGATTTAACTTGGATTATTCTATGGCTGTTTTATGAGGCCAGTAAATATCTATCTGACCTTCTCCATTTCTAGAAGATTTAGAGATTTTTAGGGGAAAAGCTTATGATTAGAGCCTGAAGGGGTGGCCCTGAAGACCAAACCCCACATGTCCATACAGCAGATGCAGCAAGAGCATGATATTTGCTAGGGACATGTAATGGGGCATTATACCCAGGGTAAGGTGGGAATGAGTCTCTGTGCCTTGTCCATGCTCACACCAAACTCACTCCTTCTCTCTGCATTACCAGAGATGGTGACATGAAAATATTTCTAGCTATTTTGAGGTTATTTCTGAGCCCAGTCATCAGTGCATGGAAACCCTCCAGGTTTAACACCAAGAATTGCTTGATTTTATAGGTCACTCATCACTGGCAGTCACCTGCTGACCAGTAGGAGAAGTCTCTGCTCCTATATTACTTTTTGGTGATGAAGGGATGAAAAAAGGTCCCTTTGAATTATTGAATAAGCTTCAATACCATCAAGTGCCTCAGTGCTCATGTACATCAGACCTGCCTAGAAGCAGGGGGCTGATGGAGTGAGGTATTGAGGTCGATGTGTCTGAGGCTGAAGCAAAGTCATCTTTGCACAGTCTCTCACTCCTCCATCTATTTGCACTTCTTCTACCACTGCTCTGTTTTGTGCATCCACACCTCAGCCAACCAAACATCACCCAGAGCTGTTCATACAAAGTCTCCAACACAAAGGAGCCTTCATCCCTCCTGGTTATACCTGGAGATAGGTAGAAGATAGAAGAAATACACATCCTGTCACTGAGACAGCTTGGCTCTCATGCCAAAGCAATGGGTTTAAAGACTGCATTTTTTCATAGAATCATTTTGGTTGGAAGAGACCTTTAAGATCACCAAGTCCAACCATTAACCCAGCACTGCCAGGTCACCACTAAACCACATGCCTCATCAGCACATCTATGTGGCTGTTAAGTACCTCCAGAGATGGTGACTCCACCACTTCTCTGGGCAGCCAGTTCCAGTGCTTTACAACCCATTCAATGACAAAATTATTTCTAACACCCCATCTAAACCTCCCCTGGTGCAACCTGAGGCCATTTCCTCTTGTCCTGCTGCTTATTACTTGTGGGAACAGACCAACCCCTACCTCTTTACATCCTCCTTTGAGGGATCTGTAGACAGTAAGAAGGTCTCCCCTGAGCTTCCTTTTCTTAAATTTAATTTAATCCTGCTTTTACTGGAGAAACTCTTGGAGGGAGGCCCAAAACACTTTGGGTGGCAAGTCCACTGGAAACCTTAGCCAAGGTCCCATCACTGGGTAGGACAGGAACTGGATGGTAATTATGACAAGTGAATAGAAGACAGTATCTCCCTCCAGCATCAAATTCAAGCCCTGACCTTTTCCAACATAATGACTAACTCAACCTTTACATAATAATGTGTGTGATATTTGGAGAGTATAACATATGTGTCATTTTAATTAATTGAACAGAAATAGATTCTCAGAAGAAAAATGAATTAACCAATCAGCAATCACCTTTCTATCTATTTGATATCAGAATAATTAGTTTATTCTCCTAATCTCTTGACCCCACTAGAAATCATAACCTCGCTGACTTCCCTGAGACTGGGAGCTCATTTGAATAGCACCATAATTGTGCTCTGGGTGCATTATCATCTAGTTTCATTTTTATTAAGGTAATCTTATCCTTTCTTATTATGTGTCTCTCCAAAAGGCTGACCCAAAACCTTGGAAAGACTGCAGGGCTTTGCTCAGTAACATCAGTGTACTTTGGATCAAGATCATGGCCAGCAGAATCCTTCCTCCTGGAAGACAGGCTCGTTTTGTTAGCTGGAGGATCAGCAATAAATTTATTGCTGTTCCATCTGTGGACAGCAATATTCAGACATGTGTCCTGACATTGGCAGTTGCAGACTGTTACCAACTAGCAAATGCTTAAACAAGATCACAATTTGTTCCAGAATGATAAAATGACCCTAGGAAGTGAATTACACTGTGAAAAATAAATGTAAAATACTGTGTAGATGCACAAATGATTATTTCATTATCTGGCCAATGTATGAACGACAGATACAAATTGTTCCAATCATAAAGTGATGAAAGAGTAATGAACAATGGGTTCTTGAATGAGCACAGGAAGAAAATAATGAATTGCAGTTTAAATGAAATCAGGATTCAATGGACTGGATCACAGACTGTCCTTCAGACATAGGAATTCTGCATTAGTTAAACATTGTCATTTGGAGAAATGTCCTTTAAGAGGAAGGAATCTAAATGGGTCATAGAAAGAGACAAACAGGAATAGTCCAGCCACTGGCTTTTTCAGCAAGCTGGACTGGTGCATTCCCATTCCCACTTCCTAATGCACACAGTGATCTGCTGCTACTGATTGGCAGCTTGCACTCTGCAGAGTTAACAGACAGTTTGCACCTTTGCTTTTTCCCTGTTCTAACCTTGATCTTCCTCTACTACTCAATTACTTTAAGGTAACATCTGACGAGATCTCTTAAACATAATTTGGGCATAGAATTAAGACCAAGACACCAAAAGCTCCTAGGAAAGAAAGCATCAGTTATGTAGAAATAACAAAAGTAGCAAAAACTCCCTTATTTTTGTTGGAAAACTTCCTGTGATAGATGGATTTATCTTCCTTTCTTTTGTTTCATACCAATAAACAAAGAATAAGCCAAGGATTTCTAACATTATTTTCAAAGTGTGTCACATTTTGTATATCGTATCTATCCATCACATTGCACTGCATCTTGTTAGATCTGTACTGAAGCCTCATTTCTCTTGCTAGTGCAGGACTTCAGACCATTTTAGCTGGCTGTACAGAATTTCTTTACACTCTATGAAGACATCTCAGAAACCAGCAGCAACTAGCTGGTTTCATGGGCAAGCTCAAAGAGTGTCATAAACCATCTCACTCCTACTGCTCCTCTGCCCCTGCCACAGCCTGGGCCCTTGTTGCTCCCCAGCATCTGCCCTCGTGTCCCTCACGCAACAGGGAGCACAAAAGCAAGAGCTGGCACTTCAAGCTTTATATGCCTCAGCAAAGGACATGGTACTCTGGGCTGGGCATCCCAGGGGGAAAGGTCATCTTTCATCACCTGGTGCTCAACGACCTCAAGACATTGGAAAACAAGAAGGTCACAAATCCAGCAAATGTGAGCACCATGAAAAGCCAGAGAGTGATGGCAACCAAGTGAGAAGCAGGGGAGAGCAGGTTTTGATTGCCTGGTGCACAGAAATTAGTATTTATCATAGAGAAAAAAAATTCTAATGGAGAAATCTGGCATCTCTGCTCTGTAAGTGACCTGCTTCTGCCCAAGGCATCGCCTGTGAAGGGTTTCTCCCCTGCAGTGTCAGGGTAAACTTCATGTGCCTGCTGGGTACCTGTGAGACAACATCCATAAAACACAGCCCCTTGCTCTTCCTCTAACCAGATGATGTGTCAACAGATCCTGATGCTAAGCACATGAGCCCCTGCAACTCCATCAGGGTGCCCAGGGATGCTGACACAGGCCAAAACAATCAGCCCACCACAGGACAGGCAGCCTACAAAGCTGTAGGGCACTGTTACTGTATAGAGAGCACAGGTTCTCTACACGTTCCTGGGGATTTTTCCTGGATATTCACTTCAGGAAAAATCTTTCCTCAATGACTCAGAGACAGATTTCTCCTCAGCAAACAGATGAGTTTTAGAAAATGCAATGAGGATTGCAAACTCCAGAGTATTGTGATCACCCAGGCAAGCCTGGAAGGGGAATAAAACTGTGCTGCAGCTCCATGGAAGGGGAGGGAATGCTGAGGACGGCCTCTCCTCTCCCTCTCTGTCTCCAGAGAGGTGCTTTAAAGCACAGTCATCTCCATCTCCACTTGGCCCAGGGGCCTTTTCCACTTACAGCTCTGCCCCTCATAAGAGCCTCAAAACAAGGGGTCCACATTCAGCTGGAGTTTGATGAACATCCACCTATTGAATTGTTCAGCAGAAAACCCCAGCATCAGACCCAAAAATCAAGTTGATGCAATGCAATCTCTGGCTTGCTGTCAGACCTTTCAGCTGACTTTGGATTTCAGATCATAATATGAGATGATGCTTCATGGTCTCCTCCAACCCAGCCTGTTTCCAGCAGTTCATTCAGTCAAGTGAAGTGGCAGTTCAACATCAGGCTCTAAAGACCCACCCAACCCCCACCTTGGATTTGAAACCAGTACTGAAAATATTCCCTAGTGCACACTGTGGAGAGCCCTGCTCCTACCCAATGCAAATCACTGCCTGCAAAAATCCATGTCATCCTGCCTGGGTGATTAGACACTGTTACCAGGACAGACACTGCTATGTGGAAGGATGGAAGGCTGCTCCCTACTCCCTCTTCAGTCTTTGACATCCAGTTTTATATTAATCAGCACAGCTTTGGTCTCACAGAGGCTTGGGCTTCACTGGTTTTAGTCAGGCTGAGCAGTGCTTCAGGATGAAAACAGTGAGCAGCAGTGGCAGCAGTGTTTTTTAAATAAGAAAACAAAATACAGTAGATAATTTTGGGTAGTCAGTCTCAAGATGTGACCTGGCACATGCTCCAAAGACAATCAGGCTAGCCCTAACATATCATATTCATGGTTTTGATCCCTAAGGTAAGGTGAAACCCCAGCTCTCTTGCCCACAGCACGTCTGTGGCTGCTGCCAGCTATCTGCAGAGAGCCCTGGCCCTGCAGTGTGGAGAAGGCAGATCTGCCTTGCCAGCATTCCCACATGTGGCTCATCCCACTGAGTGCAACGGCCCCAAAGTGCTGCTGCCACTGTCCACAAACCATCCCAAGGGCAAATTACAGAACAGATAGATCCTGTGCTAAAAGCAGCCAGCTGCAGCCCAGGCTCCTGGCTCTGGTGGTAGAGTCCTGCCTCCCCAGCAGAATAAATGCATCACCAGAGGATGTCAGCAGAGCCTAGTTAGCACAAGCAAATGTTTAACATGGGCTATCACCTAATGCCCAGCTCAGTCCTGACTTTATTAAGATACATGCTCTCTGGGTTTCACAGTTTTTCTTATCCTGGGACTTTGATGACAGAATCACACAGAACATTAGGGATTGGAAGGGACCTTGAAAGATCATCTAGTCCAACCCCCCTGCTGGAGCAAGATCACCTAGATCAGGTCACTCAGGGTCCAGGCCAGGTTTTAATGTCTCCAGAGAAGGAGACTCCACAACCTGGATGACACCAGGAAAAGTACTGTCAGCTGTGTAACTGTGGTGGGAGCTGTATGCTCACCCCGTGAGGTGGAAGCTGTCTGCCCAGCTGGGCTCTTGCACGAGCTCTATCCAACATGCCTCCCTGGCATGGGGTTCAGGCAGTGCTGCACTTCCAGCAGGATCATCACAGGCAGTACGGACAAGCAGCCAAGTCCCAAGGTCAAGTGATGCCATCCTGCTGCAGTGCTGGGCTCTGCTGGCTGCACAGACTCATCTGAGGCAGTGGACAATTCAGAGCATCCCTGCCAACATCTCTCTGTTGAGATGCTGCTGCTCACACTGTGCTCAAAGCAGCTGCTAGATGTGAAGCTGCAACATCTCTACCCAGCACCAAGCAGCATTGCTTCTGGGAAACCTGGGCAAGTTTTGAGTGACACTTGCACACCCCAGACCAGAGCCCACCTCTTGTGTTGCTCAAACCTGGGAGTTGAAAGCAAACTGATCAAAACTGAGTCTCACAGCCAGAAACTCGGTCTGTGCCACCAGCCCCCCAGCTGGGCAAATCCCAGTGTGTACAGTGCTCACCAGCTCAAGAAACAGCTCAACATGCAGGAGCTGCTTGACAGGGGTCTGGTCCATACCTCCTCACATCCTCCTGAGGGATTTTGGAAACAACCACAAAAACCTCCTTGCTTCACTAACAGTGAGTGAGTGCTGTACCAGCGGGCTGCTGGGAGCAGCAAAGTGATGGTGGGGGGTGTGTAGGAGGGAGAGGGTGAGAGACAGGAGCCTCTTCACTAACAGCAATCCACAGCAGGAAAACATTTGATAAACAGCACATTATACATCACCCAGAAAATGTAAGCCAGGGAAGCCAGTGCACCCCATGGGTAACACAGCAGTGCTTCTGCCAGGGGGTACAGAGTGGCAAGCACTGGAGATGGAGGGGGAGCTGCCAGGTCATGCCTTATATATGTGCCTGGGTACCCCACCCCAGGGCTCTCTGTGGGTGTGTGCTTGTTGGGCTGGCTTTGCTCTGTCCCTGCCTCGGTGTGAGTAGCTGCACAGGTAATGAATGAGCCTATTACAGCCAGCCAGAGCATTTCTGTCTATAGCTGGCAGAGAGGCTCCCACACCCCAGCAATCCTCTGCATTTCTCTGTTTGCTCTGAATGCTCAGCTCGGTGTTTATAGACTGGGAGGCAGATGCATGGGATTGATTTCTAATGTGACTCATAATTACCTATACTTTGTCATGGCTTCAGTGCAAACACATGAAGGAGACTAGGAGGTACAGCCTTTGCTGCCTTACTCCAGGGCTTCCCATGGACTTTATGTGATTCCAGAGCACAATGCCTCATCCTGGATTAATATTCAATAAACAGGAGCTTAAATCACCTAATTGTACAGCAAAGGACAAATGCACAGTCTGTAAGCAGGCAGAGCTTCACTGAAGTCACCACTGGTCTCAGTGCAATGACTTGGTTTACAGTGTTATATTTGATTAGCTAGTTCACTCAGACTTGGCTGGCTACACAAAACTTGCATGAGATTTCAGTCTCATCAGAAAAAACCCCAAACCAAACCAAAACCACCAAAAACGTGCCCTGCTTATAATGCTCAGTGAGGAGGCCAGTGTTGTCTTTATCATCTGAAGGGCTGTTGATGCAGAAGTTAGAGATGCTCACAGGTGTTTTTCAGCACTTGGCATTTCCTGACTCCTACACCTTTGTTTTTCCTTTCTTATCATTACATTAACACTTCTGTGGTATGGAACATTTATGATGCACACCACATGCTTAATGGATTTCTTCCTCTATTTGCAGCTAGGCTGCATTAATACAAGACTCGATATTCAATCTGAAATCCATCAAGGATTCCCAGGCTTAATAACACCACCACTTTTAATACTAAAGGAAATCTGTAAATCAAACTTGCAAAAGCAAAACCAAGGACTGTACGGGAGCAGCAAAAGCAGTTTGTCATCATCTGGAAGTAAACTTCTGTTAAATTAACCAGTTCTAAAGTTGCGAATTGCAAAGCAACCCTCTGCCCTAAATCATAGCCATAGCTCTCCAAAATTGACACTGTTGGACATTCTTGTCCCTACTGTCTGTCGTGGCACAGGAGGGTACCTGAGCAAGGCAAGAGGTCAGATGGATTAGAGCTGGCCCTGGAATTCCAGTGGTATCTAAACCACACATATTTATATATGTCTATGGAAATAAGAAATCAGCTGAAGAGTAGACATGCTTAGATCTCATTTGTTTAGATATTTGCTTAGATCTCATTTGCTGGGCATGAGCTGCTTAGCTTTCTGCTGTCAGCAGTTACCTGCAGATGAATACTCACCATTTCTCAACCCTGTCATGTCCCAGTGCACCAGAAAAACCTCTGAGCATATGTATGGAGAAGGGGTTGTGTCACTGGGGCAGCGTGGACCTTCCTCAGGAAGGGAATGCTCTGCCCAGCATGAATGATCAGCTGATGCTACCAACTGACCTGATCTCCCAGAGCCCACTGATATGTTTGTGCTTACAGAAGTCATTCTTCACTACCAACGTTTCCTCATTATTATCTTCTACACCCAAACACATGCACAAAACTTAACCTTGAGTATTAACAGAAGCAACAAATCTTGCTCCTAATGAAAGTACTGCAATCCCATATAAATCAATCCACTTGCATGGAGTAAAAGCACAACATTTAGTGCCATTTAGCTGCAAGTCGTGCACCAAAAATAAATATGAATGTGCAAAGAAAGGCTGATGCTTCATGGGTTAAAAAAAACCCAACAAACCAAAAACCATCAAAAAACAGTAGGTGGTACTTGAAAGCCTTCAAGGCCAGACTTTGAATACAACATCAATGCAGACACAAGGTCAGCAGAAGACCTCAGATTTTTCCCATGGAGGATCTGACCACACATTATTCTCTGTTAATGGCCAGCATCCCTGAGCTGGTGTCCAGAAAGGAACCACAGCACCAGCCCCTTTGTGCACTCACTTCTCCAGCTGCTTAAAGTTTCATCTCATCACTAGTAACAGCAAATTTGAGATCCTTGTATTTCTTCTGCAGCCAGGCTCTTTCAGCAAGGGAATCTCAAGACGTGCCTAACTTACAGCTCCAGCTCTCTCCCTTTGAAGATAATGAGGTAATCACACATTTAAAGGTAGATGTTCTCTCCCTCTGTCGGTAGAAGGGGTCCTTAATACCTCTGAATTTAAAGGAAGATCTTGCAGTATTTCTATTCACCCTCATGCAAAAGGCAGAAGTTGCAGATTTAAGAGCTGAAGGTAATTTCCAGTTCTGCACTTAGCAGCAAAGAACAGTGCCACAGGCTGTCCAGCTGGCAGTCCGTTTTGATACTTCACTGACAAGGTTAAAACAGACAGAAATATCTTGTGCCACCCTTGAAACAAAGTTTTTTTGCTCATATGTGTCTAATTTCTACCAAGACTTGTTTAGGGAAAAAGTGTTTGATAATCTGAGTTTGTAAATGGTGGCAGTCACCAGAAGAAATTCCAACCCAGGCTCATTTGCTGAGCATCTGATTTCCAGTGAAACACAAGCAACAAATCAAAGTGAACCTGACATCACAGGAACAGAGCTGGGGGGTGGTACATCACTCCCAGGGTGCATTCAGGAGAGAAGTGAGGACTAAGGGGATGTCACAGGCTGGAGACAAACAGCCCTAAGACACCTCCACTCTGCTCTGTAAATCCTGGGTGTGCAACTGGTCAGAAATGGGACGCCATCAACTCCAAAAGCACATCCCAGATGACTCCAGTTCTGCACTTCCTTGAGTGCCTGCAGGTCCTCTCCACAGAGCTAACACTGCTTCCAGCTCACTGCTATTTCATAGTGAGACACTGATGGGGAATGGTACCCAGCATCTGACCACATCTAGATGGTAGACTGCAATGAACTACAAAGGAAAACTGAGGTCTAAATCAGCACATGAAAAGAAGTAAGCAGAAATAAACAGATTAGTCTTCACTACAGTGTTTCTGCTCAAGAAGAGAAAAGAAGGCTGCAAACTTAGACCTAAAGTGAGGGAAAAAGCCCTTAAGAAAGCAGAGGAATTCAGGAGCACCACCTGGAATTGACCGTGCCACTCCATAAAGAACACAGGCTAGGTTTTGCCAGAAAGCAGCTCCAGAAGACAGTATCTGAGCAAGATGGGTTCCCCAGCAGCACACTGGGAGGAGTCCCCTGCCAGCACCACACTACCCACACCCAGTGCTTGGCCCCAGTCACTCTGCAGCATCACATCTGCAGAGCTCTGATAACACTCCCATGGCCACCCGCCCACCCAGCCCTTTGAACTCAAGGCTGGTGGCAGTGCAGACTGCCTCCAGGGTGCCAGCATCAGCACCCTGAGGAGCAGGTACCACCAGCAGAGTCTGGATGAGCTGCAACCTGTCCCAGTACCTGACTACATTCATCACTGCACCCAGGAAGGCTGGAAACAGCACAAGTTTGGGCTGGAAACATTTATCTTTGGGAAAAAAAACAAAACAAAAAGAAGGTATGAAATAACAGCCTGGGTAGAGATTAAAATGTCTGGACCCTATTTGGCTTCTTATAGTAATTAGCTCCTACTAGGGCAAAGCCCTTACAGAGCCCCAGCCCCATGTGTAACTTAAACCAGTGAAACAAGGTACAGTGACAAGAGGGGGAGGAAGGTGTGAGGAACCCACTGAATTAATATCAGTCCCATCAAAGAGAGTTTAAACTCCACCAGCAAGTGCAGAGCAGGGGGCTACCCTCTACCATGAGTGAACCATATGTGTGGCAGCACCTGGAGGTGGTGAGATATCTGAGAGACAGATCTCAGCCCTGTCTGTGGAAAAGAAATGGAAACCAAGGCTCAGAAAGGCTGTGGACTGGCACAGATGCCAGAGCAAAGCTGCTCATGGCTGGTGCTCTCACCTCCCCAAGGGGATGTTCCATACAATGATGCACAACAAAGGGGGGAAACCACAGCAGATGGGGGAATGCTCAGGACCACCCCAAGAAATTCTGCTCGAGGGGTGATTACAACCCACCTGTCTGAGCTCACTGCTCTGGTTCACCCTCTTCCTAGCAGGGGCAGCACTGCAAACATCTTCCATCCACTCTACTGCCAGTTCCACTGCAGCATTTCCTGGAACTCTCAAGTGCCCATACACTCAGGACCACTGGGGGATGCCTCCTTGGCTTCCAGACTGACACTGAACCTGTAAGCACAGTTTAAGTGTGGGTCAGGAGAACTATGTGCAGAACCAGCAGTTGCAACACTGAATTTGTGCTGGCCTTCATTGAAATTCAGCAGGTCCACACCATCAGATTTTGCTGGTGGCTGAGACAGACCCCCCCCTGGCATTTTTAGATGACTTCGTGATAGTTATCTTCCCTTTCTACTATTTGCTTTACACTTGAAAAAAAAAAAAAAAAAAAAAAGATATCTCAGGAGTCCTTTGAACATTAAAATTTATGCCATGAATGCTACTTTCTTCAAGTATTTTTAAAATATTCTCAACATAAGGATCTTGGCACCGTGCCCAGGATCCTGTCTTTTTGGATAAAAGTTTCAGATAACTGACACTTCCAATTACCATTTCTCCCTGAAGAGGTCATCTCCACTTCTGCTCCAGAGCAGAGCAGGGGAGGTACTTGGAGGTCCCTGAATTTCAGGAAAGGTTAAAAAAATCTGCCCGGTTGCTAATTAAAGGCAACGCACTCTGTGTCTGACCTAGTTCTGCCTTGCTTTCAGGAGGTTTTACCTGAATATCTTCAAACCACTTAAAAATTAAAATGGTTAATAATGCATCAGAGCCAAACGTTACCCAGGGGTTTGCTACGTGGCCAATCTTACTTTTGCTGGCAGATGCCAGCGTTTGTAGTTGCTGTGGATAGGGAACACTGCCAGCCTGACTCCCTGCCTTTACTCCAGTTCTACACATCTTTATGCCACTTATTGATGCCCCAAAACTGTTTTGGCCTCTCTCTGTAAATGTTGAGTAGTGTGCTGGCCAAATCAGGAGGCACAATTGGCTCAACTGTTCAGCTGATCCACGGTGCATCCAGCTCATCTGCACGCTCAGATTTTCCCAAGAAAAGCCTTTATGTATTCCTGCAATCTCTGCTATTTCAGCCTCCTCTGGAGATTTAATTTCCTGGGGTAAATCGTGGGGCATTGCAGAGCTCAGGAACAAGGGCTTCGAATTTTTCTTTTCGTTTCTGTGCCTTGCATGGACATGGGATGAAATATTTGTCCGGGGGAAGTTTCATTTTACAATATTTTTTACTAGACTGCCACTTAGTGGCAATGCAAAGTTATAGCTCGAGGAGGTGTAGAGGAAAACCCACAGCCCTGCAAATCAACCCTGTGTTTCAGCAACTCTTCCTAGAGGTGTGGGGCATGTTACCTTCTCAATAATTCATTTTTCACTCAAAGCATTTTCCACAGGTTATGAAGAAGGTTATGTAATTCCATCTCCTTTGAAGAAAAAAAAAACCAAAACAATTTAAAATATCAAGACCATTATGAAGGCAACATCCATCTCGTGGTGCTTTTCATTCATAAGGTTGGTGCAGTCCATCAGAGCACTTCTAGAAGGCACTTGCAGAGGTCAGGGTTGGGAGTGCTGTACATCAGCCCCCTGGCAGGGTAGATGCACCATCAGAGGGTCTGCTGCTGCTGTGCTGTGAGAAGAGTGACTTCTGTGGGAGAAAAATAAATGCATACACTTCTTGATGAAAAAAAACAACAACTTCTGGTAAGCAAAGCAAGCTGTTTCATGCAGCCCAGCACCATATCTCACAGGAATTCCCAATGAGGGGAGGACACGTCCAAGCTCCTGTTTGCCCACAGTGTTGTGACTGCTCTTCTGAAGCAAAAGAGTTGGGTTTTCAAGGTTCTGCTACAGTGTCAACATTTCCTATGGAAATTGAAAAGAAATCATGGCATTGTGATTTTACAGGGGGCAATAACAGCATCAGAGTAATTATCACACCAGGGCAGAATGTTGAGATACTCAGGCAAGGGAGCATGTATGCTTTCCATGGAGGCTCTGTGCTCAAAGTGGCATCCCAGAGATGCAGCAGCTTTCATTTCCAGAAGTTTCATTTCTATCTCCATAATTGCACTGGAGATATCAAAAAAAAGAACATTTCTTTTTTTTGTGTATTCTCCATGGAGGTGGAAGATAGGGGCTGAAATTACAGCATACTGGAGCCTTCACATTGCAAATCCTTTAAGTTTATCTTTTTTTCTTTTCTTTTATAACCTGCATTGATTAATGTCAAGACAAATTTCTTGCTGCAAAATAGAGGCAAGTCCTTGTAACCAGACCCTGAACTCAAAGTGGCAGTCACGTTATCTCATTTAAAAAAGGAAAAAAAAAGTCAGCCAAGCTAAAAAAAAAATAATGCTAACATTCAAACCTCACCCGAGCCCTCAATTTCACCTCTCACTCTAATCACAGCTCCTGAAGAATTACAGACTTGCAAAGTCACCTGAAGGGCTCTCCTGCAGTGCTCACAACATCCCTCTTGCACTAACCTGGCACACACTGGAGCACTGGCAGCAGCCCTTGCCAGAGAGAGTGCTAATACATATTCTCTCACTCTCACATCAAGCAGATAAGGGACAACATACCTCCATTTCTTCCCCATATCTGAACTCACTTGGAGGCCTCATCACACTGGGACCAGGCTGCAGCTCTGTTGTGCCCTGTGTAGCTGAAAATGTCATTCTGGGGAGTGGAGGAGAAGCTGTGTGTAGAACCACTCAGTTCCTGCAGGTCCTGCTCTTGGCACACGTGGGTGCCCCTTATCTTGCCAATGGGGACCACAGCAGCTCCCTAACATAGCAAGCTCAGAACTAGGTCAAAAGAAGGCATTTTTTCTGTGCTTTGTTATGAATTTTAATAGTACTTCAGATTAGTTCGGCTGCTGAGAGCAGTTTGCATCCCATTTGAACAGCTCTACCTGCACTGGCATTAAGATGAAATGTTTACTTTTCACACGTCTGCACTTTGAGCTGTGCTGAGGGAATCCAGCTTTTCAAAGCCTGAGCCTGCCTAGGAATTTAGATCCCTTTTCATCCGCTTTAGCAATTGTCTCCTCAAGGAAACATTTTGCCAACGTGGTGGATGATTAAAGGCTCAGAGAGCACATGCCAAGAGACAGCTGGGAGTGCTTTGCCACGGGAATATCCCCTGGCAAATGCTACAGGACCCTAAGCAGGATGACTTTGTGCTGTTAGCATTTCAGTCTAATGGGAAATGGCACCAAAGGTGCAGGGAGATCTTCACGGTTGACCCATGGGAGCAGCAGAGGCAGGGGCTGCTCTCCTGTTGCTGGCTCCTGCTACACCTCCCTGGGAGCCAATATTTTGCTCAGTTCACCTTAAAAAAACCCCATTTCATCTGGCACTTGGTGGTGGTCAGCTCACAACCCTCCCACCCCACCCAGCCTGTTTGCAGCACAGTGAAGATGGAGCAAGAGCTGGGCTCTGATGGATGTTTCCTCTCTGATATAGCACAGAGGAACATCTAGTACAGCAACCTGATGATAAAGGATTCCCACACACACACACACAAAAAAAAAAAAAAGAAAAAAAAGTCTTCACAACCTCCACTGGTTGGACAAATTTCTAACATATTTTACTCACTTTGAAGCATACGATGGACCCAGAGTGTCTTGGCTGGTGCAGATGGACACAGCTTCACAGACAGCCATGCTAAGAAAAAACAGGGTTACAGTTTTTCTAACCATGACGTGGTTTATCAGGTCTATGAAGGGCCATCTATAAGAGGCAGCTGCAGGACCCAGTAAGATTTGGCTTGCTCCTTGACAAGAAACAATAGTAATACCATGTAAACACACACAGTAAAAATAAATCACCCACGTGGGATAAAACATGAGAAAGTTGCCTGTGGGGGAGATTCAAACTCACATTTAGGGCATAACTGGTTATTGGGACCTCTCTTGATCTAAAGATATGTTAGATATTTCAAAAGATGCCCAGGCCCTGGTGATTTTCACTTGCCCGTGTGCAGCGAGGGGCAGAGGCAACAGAGCCCCCTGCAAAGGCACTGCAATGCCCATTTCATGCTTCCAGTGCAAAGTTCAGGGCACTTTGTAGGTGGGAGAGATTCCCCTCACCAGCATCCTGGAGGCTCGGCAGGACAGCACTTTTCCCTTTGAAATAATATTTTAGGGGAAATGGGATAACTGCATTTTGGGGAAAAAAAAAAAAAGGAGCAGCATTAAAATTCTGCCATGCTAGCCTTGCCTTGCCCAGGGCAAGAAATTTTTTTGACAGGTGAATAAAATATCATTAGTTTCTCCACTGTCATCAATCATCAAAGTGAAGGCTGGGCGAGTAACCTCTCCAGACAGTCCTGGGGACTGCATTAGCCCCCTGTTTCTAAAGGAGCAGAGAGGGGCTGAGCCAGGAGGCTCCCATTATATCTAAATGCATGGGAGGCAGGCAGCTAAAACCTCTCCCCAACTTTGACTTCTTTCCCTAAGTGTTAGAAGCTGACAACAGCATAGAAATGGAGATTTCACGTTGTCACTCCAGCCTCACCAAGCTATTTGTGGCCAGGTAGCCCAAGCTGGGCTATATATTGTATCAGGGCATTGCTGAGAGCAGCAGCCTAAGTTAAGGAGAGAGAATGACAAATCTGAAGCTTTTGTCTAAAGGTCACACATTTGATGCTTCTTTCGCATTTGTGTGAGTTAATTTACTTTAAAAAAAAAGAAAAAAAAGAAAAAAAATCTTCACAACAAAGAAAAATGAACAGAAATCTGTCCCTGAGACTGCCATGGCCGTGAACTTCCAAAGCCATTGTGATTTCAATAGAAGAATAGGAGACACTGCCACCGAAAATGCCATTGATATTGTAACAGATCATTGCCTAAATAGACCATAACAGCGCCCACTTCAATGGTGACTGAGAAAAGCGTTAACCCCTTCCCGTCTGGGCGCCTGCACAATCTCTGCGTGACACATCAAAGGGGACACACCAGATAGTATGAATTTCACACCCTTTTGCTGCCTCTGTCAGCTCCTCTGAGCTTCCCCGTCCCTTTCCTTTTTCCACAGCACATCAGAAATAGCCGCAAGGGCAAATCCTGTTAAGCAGAAGCAGAAAACCTGGGGTTAGCACAATGTCTCATCCCCCCAGCCCCACTCCCCAAGCCACCCAGGAGAAGGCTGAGCCTTCCCCAAAGGTCTTGTGCTCAGTAGCACTTGAAGTGCCATCACTTTACAAAGTGAATATATGTATTTTTTTTTAATGTTTTCATTCCCAGTGGACCAAGTCCCTAAGCCATCCACCCCTAATAAGCTTTTGAGGAAAAAAAAAAAAAAAAAAAAAGAGAAAAAAATTAATAATAATTAAGAAAAAAAGAAAACAAACCACAACAAAAATCAGGCACCACCACCACATCAAAAAATAACAAAACACACAAAAAATCAAACCAAAAAACCCCACAAACAAACAAAAATACTCACACACACAAAAAAATACCCAACCCACAACAAAAAAACCCAATGAACAAACAAAGCAACCAAAAACCAAACAACTTAGGTTGCTTTTTTGCACTATGGCTCTTTAGTTCCAAACCCAGGGAGCTATTGCAGTAGACCCACAATTAAGCTCCTTTTTGAAGTTGCTTTTTAGCTTGTTCCTAAACACTTTGACACATCCCACCACTGGGACCTCCTGAAACGTTCAGCTAAACATCTTTCAAAATGCACCATGCCTCCCTGTCACCTTGATTTACAGGTCCTGGGGAGGCAAGGAGTGAAAGCAGCTTTCTTTGGTAAAAAGAACTATTTCCATAATGCTCCATGTTAATTGAATCTCAATCCTTTAATTCTTCACTAATTGAATCTGGGACTCCGTTTGCCTTTACTTGGCAGAGGACAGATGCTGGGTTAACAGGCACTGGCTCTGCAGAGCATCTTCCTTCCTGCCCCGTGCCATGCTCTGGGCAAATACTGCTCTGAATTTGTGACATGCTTTCATTTCTTCTCAGGCATGTACATACAGCTGTCACCTATGTGTATGAATAAATATGAATATAAATAAAGCATGCCATACTTTCATGTCTTCTCAGGCATGTACACACAGCTGTCACCTATGTGCATTAATAAATATTAATATAAATAAAGCATGCAAACCCCCCTAATTTCCTCTTATTTGGTAGTTCATATTGAGTTCCTCCAGGCTGGCTTTTCCTATTATTTTCCTGCCCTGTTATAGTCCATCTGTTTGCTGTTTCGAGTTTCAATGCTCCTTGCTACAGTCCTGCAGTCTCTTCTCCAGAGGAATATGAGTAAAAATGCACCAGAAGATGCTCGGCTTTCCAAGGGTTAAGGTTGCCTGGCCACAAGCTGGGACCCATCTGCATGCTGGAGGGCCAAAACCACAGCCCCCAGCACCTGCTCAATGATTTGCTACCCCAAAGCACCAAAAGGCTGCTGGCCACACAGGTATAGGGACCTTCCCTGGGGCTTCCAGATGTTACCAGAGAGCTTTGACTTAAGAAATAATTGCAAAGAATATATACAATTTTTGGTGAGTTCTGCAATGGAGGTCCAGGGGAGACAGGACAGGAGACACCCCTTAGACTGCAGATTCATTCATCTTAAATTCACCAAGGGTTAAATTAATCCTGCATAGCTCAGATTCATCAGGCCCTTCTGGAGAGTTCCTCAGCTCCTTCTGACACCCCAGGGAGAAACTCACCCTGTGAGAAACTCCAGTAAGGCCCCAGGGCTCCAGGCACATCCCCCAAAGGGGCTGCTATGGGATCAAAGCTCCGTGCAGCCAAGCACATCTGGACCAGCACCTGCTTTGGGAAGTGCCCCAGGGGCAGGCAGGGATGCTCTAGGTGCCTGGCTGTGCAGTGCCCATTCTTCAGCCCACTTTGCTGCTAAGGTCTGATGAGCAAGGTTGCCAGCTGGGATTGTATTTGCTCCTCAGACACTTGTGGGGAGAAGGTGGCTGTATTCTCAACTCAATCCCATTATTTATGAGCCTTAATTACTTTTACTTTTCCAGAAGACTCAGAGGCAAAGAGCCAGAACAGCCTCCTCTCTCTGCAAACAAAAAAGCAACTGGTTCACAGAGTTGTCACAAAATGTCTCCTGTAACCCCCCGTCCTGTTTCATGGAGGCCTTTGGGAGAGCCCAGCACAATGAGAAATAAAGCTACACTTTGCAGGGCTTCAGTGGCAATTTCCTCCCCATATGTTTCTCAAGACACTCTCTTAATTTAGTTTGCCTATAGTGAATTCTGTCATTATTCCAAACATTCATTCTCATGACCTAGTCTTATAGCATATCACCACCAAGTATCTTTTTTTGGCTATACAATCTCCCCAGGGAGCTGAAAATTGTCTCCGTCTGCAGCGCAGCTATGCTGGGGAGCAGCCTGGAAAACAGATCTGAGATTATTCCTTTCTGTGTCAGTCATTTAAGTCTCTTTGTGTTAAAGTTGACATTTGTCTCGATGCTGTCTCAATAGGCCCCGCTGGCTGGGTTTCATTCAGAGCTTTGAGCCAGGGGGGAGAACTTGCCTCTTGTTTTACTTTCAGGCCATTATTGTGCCAAAGCGTGAAGGGAGGGAGCTGAATAACCACAAACAGGTGAGGCGGGGAGAGGCTTTCTGTCTCTGCTCTCCGTTTGTGAGAGCTGAGCTCTTTGGACGCCTTTCAAAGGCCAGAGAAGCCAAAAGCAATAATCCCCACCATGGGAGCAGGCAGGAAGGAAGGGTATCTGGTGTTGGCCAGAGCTGTCCCAGCGCAGGGGAAGCGCATTCCCGCCCTGTGACATCGCGGTGAGCCCGGGCAGCCTCCGAGGGGCCACAAACACAGGCCTTGAAAAACGGCCAAGCTCCACACCCACCTCCACTGGGCTGTGAGGGGGCTTTTTAAGGCCGTGCATGTGAAACAGCTGCTAAGAGCAAGGGGTCTTTTCATCAGCCACTGCTGCCTCTGCCTGTCCCCGTTAGCAATTTGTGGGGTTCAGATGTACGCTTTTGGGCAAACCACAATGAGTTCTCTTTGCCCCCCCCCCCCCGCCTCTTGCTTTCGTTTAATCAGCCTTGCAAAAAGAGCCATTATTTTCTCCTGACCTTCACATGACTACAGGCTGGCTGGCAGCGGGTGTGTGCCAGCAGGAAACATAGGGAGCATCCTCTGTGCAGGGATCATCTATGGAGCTCCTGTCACGTGCCTGCCATGGCTACCTGTGGCCTTGATTTCACCGTGCAGTGTTTTCACATGCACATCTTCAGCACCAAGCCAAGAAGGTGGAATTTGCCCAAGATACCCCAAAAGTTCCCTTTCCAAACTGTAACTGGAGCCTCTCAGAGATTCCACAGGAGCTGGAAAAATACATGCTCTTAGAGGCAAACAGGATCAGCTGTTGTTCTCCCTCCTACTCTGCCCATCCTGGTATTTTCAGCAACACCTCCAAGAGGAAGGTGTAGATCCTACAGTCACTGTGTTCAGGGCTCTCCAAAGGGAAAGCTCTCCAACAAGGCATGGCAAAGCACAAAGCAAAGCATCCCCCTTTCGGAGTAGCACAATTAGGCACCTCCAGTAACACTCCAGCTGTATCCACGTGCCTGCCCCGGGCAGTGTCCTGGCTCCATCACAGCCCACGCTCGCTCACTTCAGGCTCCGTGTCTTGGGGAGGTGTGAGATGTTGCACCAGCACCACTCTGGAAAGAGAGAGAGGGAACAAGAGCGTGTTGTTTGGTAGCATCAGGCTTTAGTCCCTGCAAATGTGCAAGCTGATCAGTGGTATCACATGCATGTCTCTCCTGCGACTTCAGATGTCTCACCACAACAACTCCTGTAACAAGGGATTATGGAAAAGGCTGGGGCAGTTAAAAACTTTCCACTGGAAACTTGTTTCAAGACGTTTACAGCCAGCTCCTCTTCAGAAAAGAGGTTGTTTTGTCTGTGCTTTACCTCACAGGCCCTAAGACTGTGTGTTCCCGGGGTGTGCTGCAGACCAGCAAACGCTGCTGCCCTGCTCTCCCCAAACAGCCCTGCAAAGATAAAAGGAACCAGCAGGAATGTGGCACCCCACACTGAACCTGTGCCAGATCAAGGACAAAGCATCCGTACACATCATGTTGTCTCATGGTAAAGTCCCTTTTAATTCGGGCAGTTGCACAGGTATGCAGGATCCCTGGGTGACAGCAGCACCCCCCAGAAAGCTTTGTGCACTGGAAACAAGACCAGTTTTCCTTTTGAAACAGCCAAGGGCCACAGTCACTGATCAGGGGGTTTTTGGAGGGGATACCCCTGACTAGGCAGCTCAAAGGCCCATGCTTGCACATCCCCAAGCAAAGTCTAGGTATTTCCATGAAGCAAATGAATATCCAGGACTTCAGTGAAATGGTGAACAATCAAAAAGGAGAATATTGACTGCTCACAGCGTGGTGATGCAACTTCCCTGGAGGAACCCTGTGGGCAAAGAACAGCTGTAGTCTGAGCAGATAGCCCAAGGTGCACAGTGCCTATGCTGTCCTATTCAGGTCTTTGGAAGTAACTCAGAGTCTCCACTCAGCATTGCTTTGGTTACACCACAATTCCTAAGGTCCTGAGGATCCTCATTTAGTTTTTTGTCAGTGCTCTCTGGCACAGATCACCCATGGCACCCTGACCACCACTGCTGTGTGGTTGCACTGTGCATCTGTCACACCAGTGCTCCCAGTCAGGACCTCCCCATCACAATCACAACTGTTTGGAAATGCCTGGGGAAGAAACAGTGATTTTTCTTCTCAGGGCCCAGTTTGGACGATGCATGAAAGAAAAGATTTCCCAGCCAACATTAGCTGGCAGAGCTGGTTCTTAATCAGCCAGGACAGATGGGAACACACAATGCCTTGAACCCAATCAAGAAAACATCCCAAGAATGCCTGCTAATGCAAACCTTTAGAGGGGTAATGGTCATTCAAATCAGAGCAGGATGATTGATTTCAACCTAAGAGAAAAGCACAAATCAAACTGATTCCAATCCAGAGGAGAAAAAAAAAAAAGAAAGAGAGGTTTGATCTGAAGCAAGGCTTGACAGCAGATGAATTCAAATTTTTTCAGCTTCCAAAATAAACTAATATATTGGACATCTGGATGCATAGGCACTGAGGAAAGGTGCATTAGTAAGTCCCATTTGGATATTTTGCAAATTTAACTGATAGGTTACACTCAAACTATCGTGGACATCTCCTTCCTCTTAGGAAGCATCCTTTGCTTCCCTGCTTCACCTGTAAACCACCTTTACCCCAGGTGTGTCTCTGCAGTGGTAAATAAGAGCTGTCCCTTTGGAAGGGCTTGGGCAGCAGCTCCAGTCCATGTGAGAGGTCACCTCCCCTTCTTAAAATTTCCCTCCAATGCCAAATTATAATCTCACATGTCAGTATGCATTTTGGTTTATAAAACAGGCATGCAACACATCTAGAAGAAAAATTGCACCTGTCAAATGCCCTACTCCATGAAATAAACCTGTGCAATTTCACTTTTCACCTAGTAAATACCCGAGCATTCTCCAGAGCAGTCCCTTCCAGTATTCAAATCTGTTTCCATTAATATTAGAAGTTAGGAGTGTTGGGGAGAAAAGGAAGGAATTGATTAAAAGCAGATGGTATTCATTATCTTGCTAATCACAATCCTGCAGGGTTTTTGCAAAGAAAAAAGAGAAAGAAAAAGCAACATCAAGAAAAGGTCATGCTAGGACTTTTCAAATAAAACATTAGAAAAATAACACTTCCAAGGATTTACTCCCCTCTCATGAGAAAATCAGCTTGTTTCACATCACAGCTCGGGCACTCTGGGAAAATGCCTTTGTGATACAGACATCATTCTCACGTTTTGTGCCGGGACTGCAAACGTACTGCAAACGTCTGAGAAAAAACCTGTTGGAAAGGTCACTGCTGTGTGCACTGTCCCACAGCCTCAGGGGTGTTGCTGTACCTCCTAGGCTGCTTGTTGGGTTTGTTTTTTTCTCTAAAGGGAAGCAAAAAACCCAGATAGAAGTAAGACAAATAAGCAGTTTATTGCCCAGAACCAGCATAGTGGGAAACACAAGGATGGATTAGTTCAAGCTAACTGGCTGGAGTTCACTCAGAACAATTTTCTTGGGAGGATTTTCGCTCTTGGTATCTGATCCTGCTCGAACTAACGTCAGTGAAAACATTGTTATTAACCATCTAGAGCACTGGGAGAGGGTGAGATGCCTGTAACAGAGGCCCTGGCACTTTTTCATGTTATGAAGTCTCCAGATTCAAAGAGGTTGTATTCAGCCTTGCTTCGGGACAGCAGAACAGGATGCTATTCACAATGAGGCAGCTCACGAAAGCAAATCCCAGTGGTATTTTTGTGCAGGACCACAACTGTTTGCCTGTTCACCACTGGACTCTCCTCTGCCTTTTCAAAACCTGCCAGTCCTTCATAAAAACTACCCAGAAAGCATAAAACCAAGCCTATGGGTGCTGCTGACAACCATATGCCCCTGGGTAGCTGGCACGGGAAGTACCAGTCTCTAAACAGCAGCATCTTGGGGTGGGTTCAGCAAAGACAGGATGCAAAATCCACTTAGGATATGCACAGCCTCTTGGAATGAGAGGCACTAGGAAACCACCAGTCGTTGTCAATGACAATAGACTTTATACTTTTCCTATTATTTCTTTTTTAAAATAGGAAGTGGTTTTACAACGTGCAGCCAAAACGTTCCGCAAGTAGACGTGGTTCTGTGGAAGCCAAAAAAGCTATGCACTGGTGAGACTTTGTGGTCTTCAGGCTGACATTCCTAAGCAGCTATTTATATGATAATTTATTTTTTAAACCACAGTGACTCAAGACTCCCCTGAATAGCAGCAGATTCATTGTTAACTGTCTTTCTGTGCCATCTCAGAAGGTACAAAATAGCTCAGAGACTACTGAGTCCCAAATACGCCTCAATGCCACTCCTGCTCCCCATCTGGGGACACACAGCACTTCTGTGATGACATTTAGGTTTGATCTAAGGTTTTCCTTCAACTACCTCCAGATTCATTTGCTGTTATTCTTCGACTCTCGGATCAGTCCTTTTGCAAGGTGAGGGTCTTGCCAGCAACACATTTCAGTTTCAAGATGAGGTGAAAAATTGTGAAATGGAAAGAAAGACAGATGTAGGTCTTGTTTGCAGGCATACGTGCAGGAAAAACAAGCAGACCTGTCAATGGTTAAACTTAGAAAGCCTAGTTTTCTGCAATATTCTCCTGTGGGTTTTCTGAAGGCAGCTAACAGAGGCTTGATTCACCCTGCAACCTTCTCCCCAAAAATCACCATCCACCATTTTGCTACTTGTTTTAAAACTTAGAAAAGCTTGATCTCTTTGGGTACTGACCCACGTGTCAAACAGGGCTGGAATCAGGCAATTGGGTCAAAAGCTTTTCCTTTTTTTTTTACCTAAGCACAGTTTTCTTATGAACCCAAATGAGAACCCCAAGGCCACTCCTTGGAGAAGGCAGCATGCTGTCCTTTTATGGAGTTATGGCCAGGTTTTGCATCCCCTGTGCATGTGGAGCTGCTGTACATATATATATTAGCTAAAATGTGTTTGTGCAGAGCCTGCAATGCTCAGTTGCAGAAGTGAGTCCATGCTGCAGTGAAGAGCAGTAGCAGCTGAGCATCATGGCAGGGCTTGGTTCTCATTAGCAAGTGGGTGCTCTGGTGGACAAAAGACACCCACATGGCTCCAATTCAGTGAGTCACATCAAGTGCTGCTCCAGCACTGCATTTAATATCCATCTTTTCTGGGTCAAGCTTTGAGCACTCCCACCACAGGATAGAAATAAAACCAGAGCAAAGCTGGGGCAGCATGAGAAACACCAAGAAGACAATACATGCCTAAAGCATCTCCTCAAGGAGCTGCTGTTTCCAACATCCCCATCCCAGAGGGTTAAAGCCCAACCATGCCTGCACCAGGGCATTGCAGGCAAGGGCTCACAACTGCCCCGACCTTTTGTTTGCCCATTGTCTAACCTGCAAGTCCAAGTCTCTGTGGTATTTATGAGAGGAAAGCTGGAAAGCATATAGTTCTGGTTAGCACCTATTAAATACAAAGATGCCAGATAAAAGAAAGGAATACTGGACTAATGCTGACACTGCAGAAAGATAAACAACAGCCTGGAGTCCTCCTGGGCTTTAAGTTATCTAGTTAAATAAAATGCTCCACCCTGCAAGCTGAGAACAAAGCGGGTATGTGGTCACAGTGAGCTCAGCCCAACACCCAGCCAAGACAGATCACCACACCCAAGAGAAGCAAAACCCTCCAGGAAAATGATTCTCCTTCACATCATTATTTTGGCTTAATAATTTGGTTTCATTTCCATTTAATTTCCTTGACCTTCAAACAATGCTGCTGGGTCAATCTCCTGTTTGCCCAAAACCACCTGCCAAAAGCTCCCCCTGTTCTCTCATTCCTTTTCCCTCTGTAGCTATAGATGTATTTAAAGAAGGGGGAAAAAATAATTCACAAGCCATCTTTAATTTTTACTTCAAGTCAGCACCTTGCACAGCTATTTTGGAAAAGCACAAGGAAACATCTTGCTCCTCACACCTTTACCAGTGCAGCCAATTTCCATCCTGCCCCAGCTGAACACCATGAGATGCCAGTGTCAATCTGACTGGGCTTTTGGGCTGGGGACAAGCTCAGTGGGCTCCTTGGTGGCTCCAGCTGCAAAGCTTTCCATGCATTAGTCTTTTTCCATCACCTGAGTAATTTGGCTGGATTTGGACTCAATCTTTAAATAATAATCTTTTGGGCTAGGACCACATATGGCAAAACTTCAGCCAAAAAAGCCAGCTTTACAAAGAAAATCCTGCTTGCCAGAATAGGTGCAGGTGGTCATGGAGGAGGGACATAATAGGGTGATGAATTGAATTTTAGACAGAGGGGGTTCCTTGCCTGGAAAGACACCACAAGCTAAAATAAATGCTAAACATATTCCTTGCAATATTTCTTAAATGTTGTTTTATTGGTGTGGTTTTGGTTTTTTTGGTTGTTTGTTTTTTTTGTTTTTTTTTTTTTAACATGGTGATTTTGGGGAGTGGAGGATGTTTGTTGGCTGCTGTTCTTGGGGCATTTGGCCCTGGAAACCCACCTGTATTTCTGCACACATGGCACAATATAACCCTGTAATCCATGCCCAGGGAGAGCATCCCCAAGCCCCCAGTGCACAGAGCAAAAGAGTGACCATGGGAACTTCCAGCAGCTCCCCAGGCCCTGGGAGAGCAGCTTTGCGGGAAAGGGCTCCAGCTGAGCACATGAGATTTTCCCCAAGAAAAAAAAAAGCCTTTCTTCTTAAATGATTTTTTTTTTCCCCTTCACACTGAGTTGATGGGAAACTCTGCAAAACTAGAAATATCCCCTATGGAAAAGCCTGAAAGAATCCAAAAAAAGAGTAAAACAGCTGCATTCTTTAAAAGTCACTGGAGTGGAATTTGATGGAAGGTAAGATCTTCTCCATAGTGTTTTCTAATGCCTTTAAGAATTTGGTGGCAGAGATCTAATTTTCTGTTAAGTTCCCCAGGAAGTTATGAACAAAATCCACGGAGATAAACCTCACTTGCTCAGTACCATACGCTTAAGGTTTTTCTTTTTCTTCCTAAACAATCAAACTTTCACCTAGATACTAAACTGTAGAGGTTTAGCTGCAATTTTAAGATAGAGCTCACCCACTGAAAGGCAGATCATGTCTTGAGCATATTCTGAAACATCCCTTTAGGTATTAAGTCTCTTATGAAAGGGCTTCAGCCTGCGCTGGCTCTGCACTTACACCAGAGTTAATCATGCTGATACACATGAAAACTGCAGCACAGCTTTTCCAGGCACACAGCATCAGGAGCTGCTGGCTGCTAGTCTGCAAGCTGGACCCACAGGTTTGCTGGTCACTGGGATAATTTAGAATTTATTACCTCATTTTTTGGAGATCACCTTCAGAAATGGGTAGTTTGCAATCAGGCTACTTTTGCCCTGATTTATTTTAGTGCCAGAAAAGCACAGACGTGCTCTAGCTCCTCCTTTCAGAAACCCTACCTGTAAGGGTGGAAGAAGTAGGGGGATGTTGTTCAGCAGCAAACGGACACCATCCTTCAACACAAAATCATCTCTGTAACAAAGACAACGAGGCTTTGAATAGCAGAAATGTAACACATAATTAAAAACCAGGATAAATAAGCCACTGTGCTACTCCTCCTGAACAGTGGTGCAAGGAGGTATAATTTAGGATCCTAGAAGTCTCTCAGTCTCTACCTGAATTGCTTTTTTACTTCTAGTGGCCACCTGTGCCTGCAAACATACCCTGCATGAGTCATATGTGGACTGGGCAGCTTATAACCAGGAGGAAAAGGGCTCAGCTTGAGTAACTGGAGTCAACCCTGGTTTGTCATCCCAGGAAGCATAGCAATTACTTTAGTTTTCACTAATGACACATCCCATAGTGACAAAGGAATTGCACCCAGGACTGGAAAAAAAAAAATCTGTGGGAGATATCAGAGAATGGCTTAGGCTGGAAGGGACCTGAGATCATCTAATCCAACCTCCCCAACATGAGCAGGGACACCCCTCAGCTAGACCAGGTTGCTTAAAGCCTCATCCAACCTGGCCTTGAACACCTCCAGGGAGGGGGCATCCACAACCCCTCTGGGCAATCTATTCCAGAGTCTCATCACCCTTGTACTGAAGAACATTTTCCTAAAATACATTCTAAACCAATTTTCCCTCAGTTTAAAACCATCTCCCCTGGTCCTGTGTCTGGACACTCTTGTGAAGAATCCCTCTCCAGCCTTCCTGTAGGATCCCTTCGGGTGTTGGAAGGCAGTTATAAGGTCCCCCCAGCCTTCTCCAGGCTGATATAATTGGTTTGAAATATAATTTAATATAATTGGTTTGAAATCACATTAATTTAATGAGATTTCTGAGTATGCAGTAAAAATATGTGTTTCCTGTCCTTCTCACAGGCCCTCATTACAGATGTTACAGTTCTCTCAACATGTCACATTACTCAGCTCTGCAGGAAGACTAGGGAGTGAATTGCATTTTATGTTTGTCAAATGAGGCAGGGACAGCAAATTTGTATGCTTTATAATGGCAGATTTTTTTGGTTCCTAAGACAATTGTTATGTTCATGTAAATTATAAAGAAAAAAAAAAAAAGAAGAAAAAAAAAAAAAGAAGAAAAAGAAGAAAAAAACACCAAATGGTTCAGCATTAAAATATGAAACACCAAGTTCTTGGAGGCTTGCTCAGCAACCTGAGCACAAGACCCAGCAGATGTGGTTGAAGGAAGAATTGCTGTAATCCTTCAGTGCATTGCCCTGGAGGGGCTGCTGGTGCTGGGCAGTAAAGCAGGGGGTTAGTGGGAGAGGAGAGTCCTGCAGCAGCCCTTCCTTCCACTCACAGCTACCCTAGTTCTTTGCTGCAGGTCAGCTTTTAGGTCCAGCCCTCCAAAGGGGTAACTGAGACAGAGAAGTGACTTTGCCAAAGATAATACAAAACACACCTCGTCCAAAACAAGGCATGAACCCAAGAGCTGCTGAGTGCCAGCTCTGCAGTGGCCCAAACAGCACAGCCAGGCCAAGTCCTCCTTCCGGGAAGCTCAACTGAACACAAATGCTTCATTTTCCAACAGCAGCTCTGCTCCAAGCCTTGCATCTCCTGGGCAGGAAAGGCAGCCAGCTCCCTCTCCATGGAAACTTGAATACCCGAAGTAGTATGAGCAGCTCACCCCACCACCAAACTCTTATTTACATGCAGACAAAAGGGTATTGCAAGTCTGCAGAGCAGTGCTGCGTCGTGCAGTCTCCCATGTCACTAGTTTTTAGGGAGTTTCACAGACCTTGCTGTCCAGGGGAGATTTATCCTTAACATTTTTCACCAGCAGTTCTGCAACACCAAGATTGATCATGTAGCTGAGCAGCTTGGAAAGACACAGATACCTTGAGATGCTAACACAACACAAATAATGCTTCTGTTGATTGTTAGATCTATTGGCAGGCACACACCAGTGTCCTGTAAGGACACCCCAGACAACTGAAAGGAATTCTAAATCAAAAAACAAGCCAGGGGCAACTTGCCTGAGAGCCCTGGAAGGACACAAGATGGAAATGGCAGATGTTTCCAGATAGCTGCCCTATCCCAAGCTGGCCACCCCCTGGGAAAGCAGGAACTCTGTTTTACTTGAATGCTACACAGGATTTTGTTTTCAAGAGAAACTGCAAGGCAGGATACAAACAACGAGGTTATTTGTCCCAGTAAAGCCTTGGGGTTGGCACTGGCAGGGCAGGTGGTGAGCACAGTCTTGGAGCACAAACACCCAAGAGGGCACCAAGTAACCTCAGCTGCTCCTCTCCGTGTTGTGCAGCACCTCAGAGCTGCAAAGTGGGGCAGAGAACTCACCCTGGGATGGGTTTCATGCTTCTGGTGACATGGCTGTGCTGCAGATCCACCTCAGGCATCCCTCCTGGGCTTTATTGACTTGGTTTGCTCTCTGCAAATGGATGTAGAGATAGAAGAGCATACACATAGCAGCATGGTACCTCTAGCCCTTCAAAAGCAGCTCGGAGTCCAAGAAACAACAGATCAGGAAAACTCTTAAGTTCATAATTCCTCATTTTTCACATGCTTTTCAGGCATTCAGTGCCAGCTGCCATGCCCAACAAGCAGTAACTGCTCAGGTGCACCCTCTTCCCCCAGCTTTCTGTTTGGTTTCAGTGTTGCTGATCTCAGCCCAGCATGCACAACCAGGTGAGAAACAGAGAGGTTGGCTGCAGGCTCTTGTTGGAGACAGCACAAGGTAATAGCCAAAGTGGGGAATCAAGAGGTGCTGCTCAACACCTGATGTCTCTGGTAGTCCCTCCCCAGCCTCTCCATATTTGTCCAGCTCACCTGTAGGGGTTGTTGGAAACAGCAAAGTTCATTTCTTGCTGTGTGCTCAGCCAGTGCCCCAAAGCAGGACCTGTAGCTGCTAAGGAACAGCAGAAGCCATGCCTTAGTCACACCGACTGTGCCAGCACTTCTGGGATGCCCAGGCACCACAGCCTGGTGACAGCTCATGTCAGGCAATGCAGCTGTATTGTGTTGTCCCAAATAGAAGCTTAAAAATAAAAAGTAAAAAAAAAATAAAAAATAAAATTACCTGTTATTAGTTTATCAATAGCACTGCTCATGCACAGAGTGCGTGCACAGAGTGCAGCACTGCACATCACAGAGCGCATGAGAGCTCAGATCTCTGCAAACAATGTTTTGTTCTGGACATTCAGCAAACGCCACCCCACAGGACACCCTTGGAGAGGGCAGTGGCGTCAGGGTGCCCGTGCCCAGCCAAAGCCTGCTCCCAGTAGCTAAGTTGGCAATGCCATCTAGTGCATAGAGGCAGAAACAGCACAGTGTCTGTGGGCGGGCAGGCGTGCGAGGCGCCAGATGTGCAGTCCAGATGTGCTCTCGGCCAGGGGGCTGAAGCTGGAGATGGCACCAGGCGCTGGCCGTGGCCCCTGGGTACTGGTGGCCCTGGCCATGCACGTTCACGAGGGCTGATACATCACCTGCCCTGGAATTTTCCCCACCCAAAAGGAGACCAGCCTTATCCACAAGCCCCCATTTGCCTTCAGAGGGAGGGGAAATCTGCCTTTTCCCCAAAGGGTTTCAGTTGAATTGTTCCAGTTTCATCAGCCTGTGCTCTTTACAGCCAACACAGCTCAACATTCTGGCTCTCTGGCGTCACTCGAATGTAAAACATCTCCCACAGAAACATTTTTTTCATGCAAGGCAAACACTCTCAGTAACACAAAACATTTTTCTTAGACACGGACAAAGGGTGAGGTTTCTTCAGACAAAGGAACGAAAGGTTTCCTTTTCTTGAGAGCATTCTCTGACGCAGACCGAGTGAAATCTACATTTTGGGTCGTTTGTTGTTTTTTTTTTTCTGAGCAACTACTTTTCCCAAAAATTTATCTAGGCTGCTTATAATGTTCTTGTGCAACTTTTCTGTAATTGCAACAGTTATTTAAAACTTTTTTTTTAAAAAAGGAAATAACTTGGCTTTTAAAGGCATTTTTAACCATAAAGAGATACATCTTTCACTAAGAATGTGTGACCTGTACAAGCAAAATATTTCACCGGCTATTGAAAACAGATATTTTGTTAAGAAAATAAGCTATCAACTTGTTCTGGTGGAAAAAAAAAGGGTCCATTTCTAGCTCTGTAAGAGGCAGCTCTACCTCCAACTGTTTTCCTAAATCGTTCTTCTACCTGATTTAAAGGGGACAATTATTTTTTTTTTAAAGCTTTCCATTTTTTCCATACTTATAACATTTAAGAAGCCTGTGACCCTCATTACAAACTCATGGCCTTACAAGCGCTTGGTACATTTAATAGGCACAAAAAGGCAGTAGGTGGGGAAATTGGTCTACCTGGGTTTGATTTAGAAATAGAGTTTAATAGATAAGCCAAGCCCACCCTTCTCATCTCTGTTTAAGGTTTCAGGGGTAAGACCCAGGCTGGCTGCCCACTGTACACTGAATTAGCAGAATGATGTGAAGGTTGAGCAGAGGGGATATTTCATGGTGGCTACTGGTGTGCTCCAAAGGTTAAATCCACTTTAGCCACGCAAGGGCCAGCAAAGCCCCTCTGTAGATGAAACTGTAGGAACTGGATGAAGTGAGACCAGAGCAGGTTCAATCTGACTGCTGTTGGAGTCAGCAGGAGCTGCTCCACAGCCTTGGAGCTAACTCAGGGCTTAAGTAGCAACTGGAAGGATAAAAGCTTGTGGGATCAGCCCTTAAACCAACGCTCCCAACTCAGTACAGCCTCAAAGAATGTCTGAAATAACCAATATTGTTACAGGCTCATATGTTACAATAAATGCAAATCAAGAATAGACATTAAGCCATGCTAATAGAATCACTTCTCCAAAAGCAGAGTTAAATAGCCCAGCTAGACCACTACCACTGTCAACGTATTAAAAAGATCCAAAACACTCAAATATTGACCACATTCCTTTGAAATTAATGGTATTTCCTTTGGATTACACATTGATCTCGGCTGAGCCATGCCTGACATGTGGCTGAACAGCCAGTCTGTCACTAATTTTGAAAGGAAAAAACTGATTTTAACTTACGTGTTCTCATTAAAACCACTCCACTGTCTGCCAGGACCAGAAGAGAGCCACAAATCCCCTGCCCATGGAGTGGCTGCTGCTGGTGCAGGAGGCAGTGGCACCACCAGTGATGCTTTCCTGTGGTTTCCAGAGCTTAGCCCTGGGGCAGCTCACATGGGGCCCCCAAATCTCCATCTTCCTGCAGGAAAGACACTTTGGACAGAGTCCCAATTCTCATGCCCACAGGGGAGACATCCTTTTATTGCAGCCTCAAGTTGCACCAGGAGAAGTTTAGGTTGGGTATTGGGAAAAATTTCTTCTGAAAAAGGGTTGTAAAGCCCTGGACAGGCTGCCCAGAAAGTGGAGTCCCCATCTCTGGAGTTATTTAAGGAGATGTGGAGCTGAGGGACATGGTTTAGTGGTGACCTGGCAGTGCTAACAGTTGGATTTGATGATTAGAGGTCTTTTCTGACCAAGATGGTTCTAGGATTCTGTGCATATAAGGAATTTGAGTTCATGATGGCTGGAACAGTTCCCTTGTTCAGCTCTGTGCCATGGTCATGCTCACCCCACAGGGATGCACAATCTTCAGCCCACCAACTCCAACATCACACTCCTCAGCCAGCATGCATGGGGGGATGGAGGGATTCTGGGTGTTGGTGGCATTTTTCCCTCTTTAATGCTTTAGAAAATCAAAGGATGGAATCCATTGCTTTCTCCATCCTTTGAGACAAGACAAAAAAAGCACAGGTTTGCTCTTGGTTTTACACAAGGTTTCCATGCACCTCACAATTATACAATTTAGCAACCCCTCAATAACCTCTGCTGCTTCTTTCATGTTCTGGGTGAGAGCAGCAAGGGCATGAAACCAATGAAGGGATCAAACCAACTTTTGCAATGCAATGGAGACAAATCCTAATGGGAGAGGTTCCAGAAGCTTCAAATTAATCACAAAATCACAGAATGATTTGGCTGGAAGAGACCTTCAAGATCATCAAGTCCAGCCACTAATTTCTGGTTCCTGGGAGCACCTGGAGGATGCTGTGCAAATCCCATGCACAAACCTGGCTCCTGCACCCTGCTGTCAGCTGCATCTCCCTCCTACCTGAGCTGCAAATGAAATGCTCTGACCCTGCAGTGGGGTTCAAATGCTGAGGTAAGAAGGTACATTGAGTGAGCGTGGCTGTGGGGGAGGGTGGGCTCAGAAAGCCTCCAAAATATTTGTTGCAAAGGTGGCCAACAAGAGAGGCCACCCTGGCAACTCTGCAGCCTGCTTCCTGGTGGTGATCATGCCATATTGCAGAGAAAACCACCATGGGAGTGTGGGCCAAAAGATGCTATTGCCAGCCCTGCCTGGGAAAGAGGCTGCTAATAGAGCATCAAGATGCTGACCTCCAGTTAATGTACTTTAAATAACAAGAGAGTGGAAGAAGGGAAGCAATTAGATGTTGGAGAGGAAGCTCCAGTGCTGCCCATGACTGCTGCTGTGCTTCCTTCTCATTTCTTACCATTGCCTGCCAGCCCCACAATGCTGGGAGCTCCCAGTTGAGCCTCTGACTCAGCTCCTGCTGTGCCTGCACCCATGTGATGTAGCACACCTCCAAGGAAGGGAATTTTTATCCCTTTTCTACTCACCAGTTTGCAGTTAAGGGTACCCTCCATGGCCAGGCATGCTTGCACCAGGGAGCTGAGGGACAGCTCTGCCCACCCGCTCTCTTACCAGTCATGAGCTTCTCAGGGTCTTCACCCCCATCCCACCGGTCAGCATGAGGCTCCCCTGCAGCTTCTCCTGCCCATTACTATCTGTGCAAAGCCAAACCCCCTCCCACCATCTCCACAGGGGTCCCTCCAGGCTGGGGGCCGTGAGCAGGGTGTCGTGGGGGTGGCTGACACACCAGCTGAGCTATCTGCTGGACATACACTATCCTTTTCCCTAGGAAGCCAAACGTCAGAATTACTTAGCACGGAACACATAGGGAACAGAACACCCCTAATTTATTTGGCTAATTATTTTCAGGCAATGAGGCTCCGGAAGACCTCTATCAAAGACAACAGCTTCTTTGTAACACTGACTCTGCTGGCCCCTGGCCAGGGTTGAGCCCTCCTCACTCTCCCACCTAACTCAACTGTCCCTGCTCAGACCTGAAAATCCGACCACTAAGATGTTTTTGAATGCACAACCAACCAAAGGACTTGTAAAAAAAGTGAATGTGCATTTTATTTTTTTCCAAATTTTGAATTTTTAAGGTTTTAGGTTGGCTTCTTTTCTATGCGAAAAGCAAAAGTAGCAAAGCCATGACACAGAGCCAAAGTTCCCACTTGCCCCAAGACATGGAGACACTAGAGCCTCTCAGAAGCCAGTGCCTTCTCATCCTTTGAGACATTTTACCTGGAGCATCCTCATGATAGCAGCACGACCTGTGCTAGTGCATGGGAAATTCACCATCAAAGCCTAAACAATATTTAGGACTGTTCAAGCTGCCTATAGAGCCCTGACATATAGATTTATTTAGGACTGCAGAGCCCTGCCATACAGGAATAGATTTATTTAGGACTGCACACACCAGCTCTGATATAAATACAGTACATTATGGGGATGTGAAATAAGGCAGCCTTTAAAAAATAAAAACAAGAAACCCCCTCAAAAAAAGGTCTCTTGGTTAAATCAGAAGTTTTTTTACTGCAGCAATCTAGTTGATATGCATCCATGTCCTTGCCTCCATAAAAGAATCCCTAGAAACACAGATGCATCTCAACAGTTAATAGCAGTGAAAAGCCTCCCGTGCACTTAACTGTACTCAGACCTGAAGACAGCAAGTGTGTGTGTGGCACTTGCATGGGTGAAACAGCTGAACATGTACAACAATCAGTGTTAAAAATGTAAGTTTTCAGCTATTGTTTTAGTTGCCTGTCCCCAGGGACCCTCAGCATTATTGACGACGCTAGATGGGGTTTTCAACAATGTTGGTCTGAAGGCTTGTGGATGCCAGAAGAGCATTTCAACCCATTAAACCTCACAGACAAAACAATTTATTCTAAAAATAATCATCAGTTCTTCCCACCAGAAAAAAAAACCAACCAGAAGCCTGGCCAATTCCTAACATGCCAAGTTTTCAGGAAGGCCCAATTTTTATGGCTGAGCTTCTAAAGCTCTGAAGCAGGTTTATAACAGAAACATCAACAGAGCTGAGTTACAGATGAACAGCAGCCACCCTACACAACAGGGGTGCCAGCAACTGTCAGCATTCCACCTTGCTAATCCTGAATCTTCCTGCTCAGAGATGAGATGTCTTAACTCCTGCAAACATCCTCACCATTATATGGATGTAAATCCAGTCATGAGGCAATTACCAGCCCAGCCAAGGGCCTGCCATTGTAGGGCTGACAAGAGCTTCTCAAGCCCTTCAGAGGGGAAACAAATACTCTCATCTTTCTCCAGGATTTGAAGTCTCATTAGTATAAATCAGTAACCCAATTAACGAGGAGTTTAGCATCTCGATTTGCATCAGATCACACAAATTAATGACACACCTAAAGGGGACAATGTGGCTGGACGTGCTGGGAAGATGAACAGCTATGTAGGGGGATTGTATTGCTACAATACATAAAAGAGGGCCATGGGCACCACAGATTTCATGATGGAGATGAAGCTGCTCCCACTTACCTCCTCCATGGCCATTGGGGAAACAGAGCCATTAGGTGGCTGTTGAAATGGCTAACAACCTCAGGCAGGTTTGCTGCAGCAATTTTTAAGAGCTGCTTCTATACAGAAAACTCCTGTTTGAATGGTTGCAGCAATGTCTAGTTGGGGGTTACATGGAGATGGCCTTCAGGGGAGAAAGAACCCCAAGGTCCATGGGCAACACAAATTCCTGCTCTGCTCCTGCTGGGATGAGGGACACACACGAGAGGATCCACCATTAAGAGCAAAGATTTAGGAAAAAGCAGCCAGAGCAGCATGGAAACGTGGGACAAAGCCACTGGGAGAGGGCTGGAAGGAGCCCAAAAGGGCAGAGCAGGTATAGAGAAGAGTAGCAGCTCCACCAGCTCCCCACCAGCACCCAGCCTGCAGCACAAGGAAAGTGAACAGAGGAAGGCAATACAACAGTAGGACTCAGCATCCTCCAAAACCTGCCACGTTTAGCAAAAGCCTCTTCCCCACAGCTGCCTGGCCCTTCTGCCCCTGGCAGGGTCCTCAGCTCTTGCCAGGGACAGGCCATGCCCAGGATGCATTCCCCTCCTCCCAGGGTGGGCAACCCCTCCTTGCTCCAGTAATTACAAAAGGGCTCTCAATCCATGTAACCCATTAGATACAAATTGCAGCAATTTAAGCACACTTGACCCAGAATTACAGCAAGCCCATAACGAGCTGCATCTTCCCAGGCAATTTACACTGTTACAAGCCCCTAAACAAACCACAGCCGAGGATTAAAAAAAAACCAACCAAACCAACAAAAAAGCAAAACCAAACACAGAAAACATGACACTTGAAACAGCACTGTCAAGAAGTGAAAACCATTACAGGGGATGGTTCATATCCAGGCAGTCCTAAAAATGCATCTACTGCACATTTTGCAGAGATCTCAAACCATGAAATCATAGTTACTCAAAATCATAGTTACCTGAATGAAGAAAACACAACACTACATAATTATTGGGTTGGAGACTGCAAGCCCTTATCCAAGAGACCTAGGCAGGAGGGTCAGTGCTGACCTGGTGACTGTTCACCCTCCTGAGGTGTCTCCAGTCTCATGAGACACCACCTCCCACCTCCCCACCTCCCACCCCCCAAAAGCAGCTCAGGTCAACCAGCAAGGAGGGGGATTGCACTGTTCCTGTATCATTTTTCACCCTCTTCTAGGCATTTTAAAATTTACTTTTCAATTATTACTAGCCCTTGATGGCATCCCCAAGCAAGAGAAGCAGCAGAAGACAGGTCACCCACCCACCAGTATTGACTTATGGACCACTGCAGGCAGGTGGCCACTGGCCATCACATCAGGCAGAGACTGGAGGCAGTGATGCTCTGCAGTTTTCCAGATACTCAGCATGGCTTACATGGAAAAATAAAACTATTAACACTTAAAAAAAAAAAAAAAAAGGAAAAAAGGGTGCAAGTTATTTTCTTCCAGCAGTCAGGGATGGATTTAATCAGGCTTGGGGTTCCTGAAGTCATGCCCCCAGATTCCACACACACAATCCTTGGTCCTTGGCATCCCCAGAATGCTCCAGGACTGCTTGCACCAGCAGGACCTGGCTGGCTGCTGTTGCTGGCTGTGGAGATGTGCCAGTGGCACAGGTTGTCCCAGAGACAAGAAACACCATGGCTTTGTGCTGGTGAGCCAAGGGTGGGAGCAGGGCAGCAGCCCCTGGCATCAGCTGTCACCATGGGGGTGATGCTGCTGCCTTCACACGGGGCTGCACAAAGTAGGAGGGAAGAAGATGGCTTTGGGGCAGGGTGACAAGCAGGGCCAGCAATTACTGTGGGACACAGTAATTAAAAACATCCAAACAGACAGGCATTTTTCACGTGCCTTGCTCTGAAACATCCAACAGCAGATGCTATCATGAGAAAGGAGCCAAGACCACTCCAGAGGTCTTGCATCCAGCTAAAACAATTAGAGGATGGTGATGGAAACTTTAGCAATATCAAGTCAGGACCAACTCACTGAAAGGCTGCAAGGTGCAACCTCTTGTCTCAAAGGGAAAAAGCCAGCTTGGCTCAGGCCGGGGCAGAAGACTCCTCTTGACGCCCTTGTGATTTGTCCCAACTTAGGGCCACACCACCCACCACAGACCCTCTTGCCCATTATGTGCTCTTCTTTTCCCCCCTTTGGCTACCAGATGGGCAAATGCAGAGGGGACTGCTGGAGGAACCCCAAGCAGCCCATATGTGCCTGTGGCAGCACAGACCAGGTCCTTTCAAGGGCTGGATGGGGTTTTTAATTCCGGCTCTTTGGGGGACAGCACCTCACCTGCTGCCAAGACCACCACCCTTCTGGTTCATTTTGCATTTGAAGCTCGTTAGCAATTCCATTATTTTTAATTAATGCTACGTATGGAAATTTTTCTTTAAATGATGCTCATAATGGCCACGGTTGTGTGAAAAAACAGAAACACTTGGAGAAGGGGAGCCCAAACCTTCCTCAAGGCCAGCAGCACGCCTCATCCTACCCGTATGGTTTCGTTTACAAGCTCATGTCAGAGAGCCAGTTTCACACACAGCACAAAATAAAAGCAGGAACACAGCTTTTGATCATCCTACATTGATGTTTACTCTTGTTTCCTGTAGCCCCAGGTGACAAATCTGTCCTTTTTATAGCAGAGGATCATTGTACTGGTAACAAAATCAACTGGACACATTCGAAACTCACGGCAGGTCTTTGGATTGGTGGCTTGTACCAAACTAAGGAATAATAATTAATAAGCAATTAGTTGTAAAACGATAAATATAAATTCAGAAACTTTTTTTTTTTTTTCTGAGCAGGAATGCTCAAAAGCAGGAGAATTTACAAGCAACTTTCTTACATATGAACACTTAGGCCAAGAAGGGAGATGTTGGAGAAGTCAGCCCCTCTGAACACAAGGGCTTTTGTTCCACCATTCTCTGAGCTCTGAAGTTTAAATTTATTTTTTTTCTTCATTTAACTTTGCTGGCCTGCCAGCTGGGTAGAAGCCAGAAGGGTTATCCAGTCAGACCATACTGCGAAATATTTACAATGGTAGTGCATCTAAGGTTTGTTTACTTCAGAATTAAAATTCAAATGGCTAGAACCATTTAAATAATTAAAGGGCAATCAGAAAATGCCATGAAACCAAACAAATCAGGAAAAGTCATGGAAACCATCAGTAATATTTAATTCAGAAATTCTCTTTGTTAGGGAACTTAGCTGAAAGAAAACAGCTGGATGTAGTTCAACCCTCTAAATTAAAAACAATCTAACAAGGTCTACAGGGATAACTCTTTCAGCTACATATTGGAGACCAGATTCACTTCTACCAAGTAAATGTAATAGCACTCAAAGCTAGAAAGGAAATTCCTCAGAACTGAGGTAGTTTCTAAGTATCAGCACATTTTCCAATTCCTTGCAAGGCAACTTAGCTATTTACAATCCATTTTTTCCCACACATAAATTTATAACCTTTTCAATTTTATGGTTCCATGATTTATTTTCTAAAGAAAAATAATCTAGCCAGAATATCCCTAACTCTACTAACATCATGTTTTAATAAATAACTGGCTACTTCTAGTAAAATTAAGCCTCCAGGATTGTTTATACCAGCCAAGAATACTCAGCCTTTATAGCTTTACAGAAATTTGGTGTGAAAATAAAAGTTGAATATAATGCTGACCCTGAGCTAACATGTAATTAATGCTTCAATATAAAAATAGAAAATCATCCTTACATCACAAGGGTGGAACAGAGCAAACCCTCTCTCTGGGTTGCTCTCCTGGCCAGATCCCGCTGTCCAGCCAGACCTAAAGGCTACCTAAAGCGGGAGGAGATGTGCAGAACAATTTTGAGTCTTTCCTAAGACTTTGTTTTTTCTTAATGGTTTTAAAAATTTTTAATCTCTTTTCTTAAAAATATACATTTCTTTTATTAACGAGTTGCCGTTCCCCACAACACCGTTCCAACTGCAAAAGCAGAGATAGAGAGGAGGGTGTCTCAGTGCTGGAAAGTCACCAGGCATTGGCTCCTGGGAGACCACACACCAAAAAGGAGGGATCTTCACCCTGCCAGCTCCTGCTGCACATCGCAGCAGGGCCAGGGGCACCGCCCGTGGCTCCTTCCCTGTGCCACCCAGCCCGGAGGAAGCAAAACTCTTGCAAAAACCAACCCAACACCCCCCCTACCTCCCCTCCCACAAAGTATTCCTTAACAACAAACCAACCAACGAACAAAAGAAGTGATCCAGAGTTCATCTAAGAGACTGGCAGACAGACACACGCGCTGGCTTTTGGATCTGCGAGACGACAGGTTGCTTCCAGAGGAACAAGTTTAATGCCTTATTCCCACGGGGGATGCACGCTGGGGACTGACCTAGGGGAGTTACAGCTAATTGCAAGGATTCCCGGGGAACAAAGGACAACTCTTCTTAGTGTCTGCAGAACTGCAGTTCTCTGTAGTCTCTTCCAATTTAACCAAGCCTCCTGTAAAGGAAGTATAACCTGTTCCTGGAATTAATGCCCGATGCAAACAGGACCCTTGGCACACTGACCAGCTCTGCCTTCACCTTCTGTTTTACCATATAAAAAAAAAAAACAAACGACAAATTACTTCAACTTCTTTCCAGATAAGGCAACTAACATAATGTGGATAAATGGGAAATTAACTACATGAAACGTGGTTTCTGCTTGTTGGGAAATTATTTTTTTTTTTCCCCCATAAGATAACATGATAAATAAAACCTGCTTCTGTACAGATATTTCTCATTTCAGAAACACATACTTGTTACAGGCCAAGAGAAGACCCTGGGTTTTTTATGTTTTTTGTAAGAAATATGGTAAAAGAAAACAAAACAAAAAACACCAAAAAAAAAAGTGATAAAGACGCAAATGCAGAGCTAACTACAGGCTTGTATATACATTTTTGTTATCCACCTCTAACATGGACTCTTGGTGAATGGGACAGACCTGGTAGTTCCCATTCCTGTTATTCCCAGAAGAGCGAGGGAAAAAAAAAACCAACAAAAAACCAGTATCTTAAAACCAGTGGCAACATAGTAAAAACTGTACACTGTTGTCCATTAACTTAAAAAGCAAAGTTCCTAGATGGTATAAAAGTGAAAGCAGGTGCCTTCTAACTTTGATAATAGAAGTCTTTCCCACCCACCCCCCCCCTACGCTGCACAATTATCTCCATTGTCTTTGCAGGGCCAAGAACAAAAGGCTAAGGAGCAGGGCCGCCCTGGAGAGGCCGCTCCGGGCAGCGGCTGAAGTGTTCACATTCTTGTCGCTCTTGGTGGAGTTCCCGGCGACTTCGGTGGCGTTGAACTCGAACTCCGGGGAGCACTGCTGGAGCTCGCAGCCGCTGCCGCTCTCCTCCC